>VZSE01005712.1:2191577-2235948 GCA_013398275.1 Promerops cafer | reverse complement strand
TTTTTTTTTTTTTTTTTAAAGTACAGCTACAATGGGGTCATTCAACATGTTAAGGAATAATGTGAAGATTTCCCAGACTTAAAGAAAATCCCAGTATCTTCTTTTCTGGGATAAAAATAAAACTGTTACTTCTCAGGATCTGTAATCTCTGAAAAAACAATTTTCTGTCCAGTGGGAATGAAAGTTTAATGCTGCAGACAGTATAGGTGTATTATTCTAAATCACAATATGTTCCAGAATTCTGCAGCTCTTTGTAGCATGGTTGTGTTTTAGTAAGGAAGGATGGAATTTTAAAAAAAAAAGGGTTTTTTATGAACTCCTATTTCTGGCACTAAGAAAATAAGGTTTATTATTCAGACAATTCAAATTTTAAATGGAAATTCTTGGACACTGATGTTACCTGCTGGAATTTGGAAACGTGTATGCACCTGTATCAGTCACATACATAGAACTCCTAATTTTCCAGCACGTCCATAATTCAAAATGAACTGGTTTTGGACTGTAGTGGACTGAAAACTAAACAAATAGGAAGACTTCAAAGAGAATTTCCAATAACAAAACATATTGTAAAATGCTTGATCACCACACAGTAAAAGAAAAAAAAATATAGGGTGGAACTTCACAATCTCTTGTTATTAATTTTTTCCTGTTAAAATATCAGCTGTACTTTTTCTCTTTTATTTTGCATAACAATACAAATGTGAGAGCAATCACAGTATTGGGCGTGCAATTAAGCTTCAGGACAAAGGAGGCTGGAGTCACAAAACACAATGGAGGTGCTGAAGTAGTGCTGTAGACTTCAGATTAAAGGATAATTGAGTGGACCTAGTAACACCCAAATTTGTAAGCACGCAAGTTTTTTAGTGGCCTGTCTTTAGAACGACTGTGCAGAGTGCTTTTAAGAAATGTAGATACATGTTTGAAATATCTTGAGATTGCGGTGGCAAAGATGTGTTACATTTTTGCCAATCTCCTTACTTATGCATATCCCAGTATATATTAATTCATTAAAAATGTGGTAGCAGTTCAGAGAACTGAGCTTTGTACTTAACACAATTTACTTTAAGGAACAGACACAAAGTAGCCATACTATAATATTTCCTAAATGATTAATCAGTTAATAGAATAAATTAAACCTAGGTAGAACAATTCTTAACAATTTATGAATAAACACCTACTTATTTAGGAGTTGAAATGCAAGGGAAAAGAAAACTCATAACTGGAAGTAGATGTCCAAATGACAACAAAGGCTTAAGTTCATATCCTATAACACAGTACTTTGCTCTAAAAAGATTGAGAACTGTCATTAACTGTACTGATTTATAGTTTCTTTACAGAAACAGTATTGTTACTGGTGGTTACTGGTCACGAGTGGGTTTGGGCCCCATGAAAGTGTCTCTTTGTTACACCACCACTACTTAATCAATGAATTTAAGCACAATTTTTCATTATTGAGAGAAACAATTTTCCTGAGGTGTCAGTCTCTATGACCAAATTTAATACATAAGGAGTCTCCCTTATGGGAAATGTTAGACTGGGAGCAACAATGAATATCCATCTACGAGTTTGTCATACAGCTATATGGAAACAGGACATTTTCTCATTCTGCTGAGAAATAATACTTCCCACTCATGTGGTGTTGTCAGAGGTCCATGTATGACATCGTTCAATCTACAGCAAGCAGTGTTCAGTCAAGAATTTGGAATATGGTTCTTTTAAGGAAATGAGTTATATGTCCCACTCTCAAGAAAGCATTTAAGCTTAGATTTTAAGCACATGGTTTTACTTTTGTCCCATTTATTTAACATTAATCACCTAGTAACTGCTTTGCTGAATGAGGATGGTATTGCACATATGCTTAAAGTTAAGCATTTGATTAAGTGTTTTGTTACAGCACTTTGCACTGTGCCCTGTAGCACATCTAAAAGACATTTTAGCAGATTCAGAAAGCTCTGGAGAGAGCCTAGCACTGCAATGTGGCTGTCATTTTACACTGAACAGAATTTTGTTAATTTAACCCACTGCAATTGAAAGCAATATTGGACCTCGGTGTGAAACAGAGACAAAAAGGCTGCTCTGAATCATCACCATCATCATCATCATCATCACCACCAATTCATTCTGTGAATAATTGAGGCAGGTCACAAAGCTGTTCTTGCTCCTAAATGATTCATGTCTATTGCCAGTAACTTTAGTTTTTTGTTACATCACAGCAGCATTGCCAGCAGGTCCTATGAAATAATTGTAAAAATTGTCATGAGCAACGAAATTGTTTTATATCTCAGCCTAAAGGTATGGAACTGAAAACTTGAAAAAATAGACTTATCATCGGTACTGGTAGATACCACTATTTTGATCCCTACCTTTTTTGAGATGTATTATTTAAAATGACTTGAATTTTTGTTGTTGCTATTTGTTATCAAATGAACACATGAAGTTTCAGTTCTTTAAAATTCATATTAATAATGTATCTTACCATAGCCAAATTAGTCATGGTAGGTTTGAACTCAGTGTGTTTCTTTTCCTGTCTGACAAGCATTGCCTTCCTTCCTCCCTGATAAATTTCTTCTTTTTAAATTTACTTTATTTTTTGACTGATTCAATTGTGCATTCATTATGGTTTTAATATAAAATTTGAAGACTTTTTCAGGGGAGGGGGAGAGGAGGGGGAAATGACACTTTCTACCACATCTCTTTGACTGTCTTATTATCTTTCCCTAATAATCTATAGCACACATTCATTGGGATCAAATTTACTTTTCCACATATTGGAAGATCATTTCCCAGATTGACAGGAAAGCCGTATGCCTCATTACCTTTTCTCACTTTTTTCTTTTTGCTATCCCCAGAAGATCACTGATGTATTTCGCCCTTACTGAAATCCAATCTATCCCAGAATAAACCTGCTAAAGTCTTTGCTTTTGTTCCAAAATGTCTCTGCCCAAACCACTTGCCACCAATCTGGAAAGTCTTTTTTAGCAGCTCTGTAACTCCAGGTCAGGATCTCCATCACGTTCCTTACTCGCCTCCTCTGTTGCAGCTGCCTCCTATCTTTCATTTTTTAATATTGTTATTGTTTATAAGAGAAGGGATTTTTTTTTTTTAGTAGTGTAAATTTCACCACAATGATAAAAAACCTACATATTTTATTTTCTTTATATTTCTCCCAATTTTCATTCACACAGATTAGAATTTGTGTCCGAGTTTAGTCACTGCAGTGAGCACAGGAAAGGCAGACCCTCAGCTTAGCTGCAGAACCTGAGAGAAGAATGGGTTTGGGTTTGTGTCTCCAGCAGCTGGTCTGTTTTGGAAGGGTTTTCTTTTTTTTGAGTGTTTGCTTATCTCCAATTTTGGCTTCAGATATCATTGAACTCTTGTTGCAGAGGTATCTCAGGAAAAAGAGATAAGAAAACAGAGAGTCTCTTGGGCAGCAAGGCTTCATCATCGTGCTTGTGCTAATGTCAGAATGTGTTCTGGGCTCAACATGACATTGAGAGAATATTGTTTCTCCATAGTCAGCAGAACACCTTACTATGAAGATACAGAAAGGGGCAGAAACAGAACACTGAATAACAGCTGTCCATTAAAAATATTTTTTCCATATGTTTAGCCCAAACATATATTAAAAACAACCAACCAAACAAATAAAAAACTCCTCAAAAACTAGGAGACGCATCAATACAAGTCACCCTTTCAGTGTCAAATTATACACATCAGAAATTCATGTATGTCATTAATGGCCAGCTTAAAAGCAGCATCTGCTTATCAATTGGTTTTTGCTTTTTATGCACTATTCCAGCTGGGCTGGCTGAAGCACAAGCAGGTGAAAATGACTTTTCCAAGGTCATTCTGCATGAACTCAGCTCATTCTAACACTTACAGCTTGCTTATTCCCAGTCATTCCCATAAACCAATGCATCACGTATGCATTCATAGGCGGTTAAATTTTTGAAATTATTATTGTCTTCCTTAAGATATATTCCTTAAGAAATCCAGTTTTTATGAACGAAATTATATTTACTGTAAAGGCAGTGATCTCGTGACTTTATTTGATATGCAGGTGGTTGTTCACATTTCCATAGGAATTTCATTGTAATTCAGGATCACTTAAATACTAATTAAGTTGTCTCCTCAAGGTTATTTTATTGTAATGCTCACACAGTCATGGTGGGTGGGGGCTTTCTTGTTGTTTTCCTTTTTCTTTCCCTTCAAAGTAAAATTTAAGCTGATCTGTCAAACTCAAATTAAGGTCCTAAACCTCGGACTCTGAGGACTATATAAAAAAAAAAATGATGCAAGCAACTTTATCTGCTTCAGGAATGAAAAAAGTTAGTACTTTGTCTGAAAATGTTTTGAATTACACAGGAATCTACTGAAAAGGAGAATCCAAAATACTGCCCCCCTAAAAGAACCCAATGCTTCATAGTCCTTTCAGAAAAATCACAGGATATAAGATTAAGTCCAGAAGAAGAAATTTTACACAGAGAATAAGTCTCCTAAGATTGGCATAGCATCCTACAAAGACTAACAATGGGCATATTAAAATAAAGAGATTCAGGAGAGAAAGGACAGCAGAGAATGAAGCTATGTTCCTTTACAGAACTATTGCAAAGTACTGAAACTCACTTCAGGCAAGTCAGGAGGAACTCTAGAATGCCAGAAATCTTCCATGCCTTTTCCCACAGCTTTTGACTTGCTGCACAATGGGGTTTGATGCCATTATTTAAACATTTGATTACAATTTTAATTAGCTGATTTATATTTACTATAGGAAGACAAAACATGATATGATGAACATTCCTCTAAATACTAGCTGAGCATTTATGAAAGTATTTCACACCAGGAGTTTCTTACTCTAACCAACCTAGACTCCATCTATGTGTATACCTTGTAATAGAAGTATCTTCCTTGAAACATTCCACCTTGTTTTATTCTTTAGAGGTAGGTAGACTAAATAAAAAGGAAAATTTGAATTCCTTTTTTTATCCAATTCCTTTTTTTGTCAAAAGCATGGCAGATAGATCAAAGGAGAGAAAAACACAACCCTGCAAGCAACTCCTTCCATTTCATTATGCACAGAGTGCTTTGGTTTGTGATCAGATCTTTCAGGGGTCCTAGGTTCCTCCTGTTCAGCCTTCAGGCCCAGGTTTTCCCTCTGATATAAACCTGTTCAAGTAGTCAATTTGCCTATTGATCATGCTTGCTCTGCTTGGAGAGAAATTCTTAAAATCTATTGTTTTGTCTTCTCTGCTGATGATTTTACACTGATCAAACCTTTTACCCTGCAGACAAATGGCTTTTTGTGATCATTAGGACTCTATTCTTCCAAGGGTAAAAATTTCCTGGATAAGAGATCAAACCCCATCTTTATGAACATATTTTCAAATTCAGAATTCTGAATGTTGTTTCCTGGGTTTAATTAACTTATAAAACCACATGAATACACGGATAATGGCAACACAGGCTCTACACAATTACTAGAAAAAAACGTCTTTCAAGCTTAGCTGACATCCAAAAGTTGTATGTAGCAAATTAATAGCAGCTCTGTTCTTTCCAATATTTTCCTGTGCCTTGTGCAGTTAATATCACCCTTCTTGAAGTAAAAATCTCAAAAAACATGAAGAAACTGACTTAGTTTAAAGGTTTCTTTTTTACCTCATGGGACAAGACTTTTCTACTGGAAGACTATATAACTAAGTGTAGAACATGATATAAGAAAATATTTTTTTCAAAATAAGGGTGGTCAAGTACTGGAATAGGTTGCCCTGAGAGGTTGTGAAATCTCTGTCCTTGGAGATATTCAAAACTCGACTGAATATGACCTTGAGCAACCTGGTCTAACTTTGAAGCTTTCTCTAACTTCAAAGCTGGCTCTGCTTTGAGAGAGAGGTTGGACCAGCTGATCTCCAGAGGTCCCTTACAACTTAAATTATTCTGCTTCTGTGTCAAATGCAGCATTACCTTGTGCAGTCCAAGAAGAGCTTTGTATAACATGAAAGCACAAAATACGTGCTATGTCCACAGCTTCTTAATAGAAAGAACATAGCTTTATAGTGAATCCCCTAGCAGATCCTTTATTCCGATGTTTAAATTTTTCTTTTCCTCATTTTTGTCTGTAAAATGGGAATATCATTGTATTTTTGTGAGTGTTTAAATTAAACAGCAAATGAATACAGAAAAGTGATCTGTTTTTCTTCTACAGAAAAGAAACATGATAAGTTTTGTTCTTAAATTCTGTTTTATTATACCTACAATTTTATACACTGGGTTTTTTTTTTTAATAAAGATGATTTGTATTATCTATTTGAACCTCCAAATGGCATGAAGACATAACAAATGTATTTACAAGCGTGAAAGTCTTTGCATTCCACTGTTTTATCGCTAACTTTATGTATTGAGGAATGGTTGGAAAAATTTTGAACATTATCCAGCTGCTATAAAAATGTGATCTTCATATCATAGTTCTACCTGAAACTATAGTTTCAGACTGCCAGAGAGCTCTATGTAACTGACGACTTCTAAGCAGACTAATGAGATTACTAGCAAACATTTTCATAATTAGAAACAGTAATTGACACTTGATATCTGTTCCTTTGCTAATATATTTTCATTTAATTTTGTTTCAAGCACACACCTGTAGTATAATAGTTGTGGTTTATTTCCTTTTTATTAACGGAAATTTTATTTTCAAAAGGCTGCCTGAATTATTGTTTCAAGTGGTCAACAAGTATTCAATCCGTGACTCTTCAAATTACCAGTGTGATTCAACATTAATTTTTTCTTCTTCCAAATTAAAAAGCTAACAGTACGTAGTAACAGTAGGCAACATAAAATATCTCTGCCAAACTTGGTCAATAATTGCATAGCATTTACAGCTATAATTAAAATCTTTTGCAGTCTATGTTCATATAACATTCTTTGAGGTTAATTGGGTTTAGATCACTGCAAAATCACTTTCATTTGAAATATTTTACTTGTTACAAATTGCATATTAGTTCATTGAAAATGTACAGCATGTCTCTTAATTTGAAAGTATTTAGAATTGTAAGTTACACTATAAAAACAGCTAATTCCTGGTTTCTTATAACACTCAAAATAAAAGAAAATAATTTCCATTTTGAAGACAATAACTTTAATGAATGCTAGCATAAGACTGTGAAGGGCAGACTTCCAAATATTGGGACCGCCTCACTTAGCTGGATATGAAGTTGGGAGACTTGCATCCACTGGAACAAGTCAGAAGTCCTAATTTTATGAGAAATAAACATTCAGGATCCAGTGGACAGGAGCATAGAGATGAATAAAAAGTGCTAAAAGAAGAGGAAACCACATTTTGATTCCCTTAAAAGCCTGGACTAACGTGTGCTAGAGTTCAGGCCTTTCAAGCCCTGAAGATTGGAAGATCAAAGACAGTAAATTGCTGGAGCCTTTTAGAAACACACAGCTGAGATTCAATCTGTGTGAAGTATGACTGCTATTATGATTTGGAAATCATAATATTGAGACTCATGAAAACGTGTTCACACAAAATTTGAGTCATAATGGGAGAGAGCCACTCTGTCTGAAGTGCCTAATTTGGAAACTATTCTCCACATGGAGAAACTATTCTGAGTCATCTCAGAGACTCCAGAGGAAGGCTCTGGATTCCCCAGACCCAAGTCTGTGAGTGGCCCGTGTCTTTCCACTGGCTGTAGAAGAATTATCATTTCAAGCCCATAATTTCAAGAATGTCAGATCTCATTCCTCACAACATTCCTTAAGAGTATTGAGGAATAGATATGCTAGTGGGACCATGTGACATATAAAAATAAATTGTATCAGATTTGTCACATTTTTAGTATTTCCTTAAAAAAAATAATTGTTTAAAAACTTTTGTAGACACACTGGAGTAGAAGTAAAAGTGTCACAAGAATATCATGTGTTAATTCTTTACCTTAAACTTCTTCTCTATAATCTGAAAAGCTGTAATAAAAGAAATCATGTCATGTACTTAGAAGAGACTACACATTCTCCCTCACCTCCTTTTTCAATAGCTAATTATGATTTTCCAATTACTATATAAAAATAATAGCATTTTAAATGCTTGATTAACAGGGGAAAATAACATATATTTGGAGCAAAAAGATAATAAAATGCTCAAAAGAGGGCACTAAAAATCTTCTTGGCAGAGGTTACAGGAATATTTGGAATGTCCAGAAATATTCTTTGTTGACAGTTGTCAGACTCAAGATAAATAACACACAATAGTCCTCTCTCTTATTGCAGCACCGCATACTTTCATGTTTTATTTACACAATTGCCATATAAATTTTATAAACGAGGGCATTATATTCTAATATAAATTTAAAGTATTCTGGGAATTTTTAAACAATCTTGTCATCTTTTGTGTCTGTAAGCTCACAGGATGCTCTTCAGTGCAAGAAGACAACCTCAGCTCCTGTAGACTAATCAGGCGAAATCTTGGCCCAAACACTGTCCCTCCTTGTCCACAGTTGTGTGTTCACTGCAGTGTATGTTTGTACCTCTATGCACCTCTGAACACACATGCTTTTATGTAGGCACTCGTTTTCTTAGACTTGACTAAACCACTTTATATACACTTTTATTTTAAGTGTAACTTGTTTTGTTTAGGTGTATAAACCAGGCTGAAACAGAATGGGCACTTAGCAAGCAGAGCAGTCCTTTCTTTCAGGACTTCATCGCAGTGTCAATAACCAAGTTCCTAGAACCACTTCCTTTTCAAAACATATTCTCACCAAAGCATTACAAAAAATTCCCTACTATCTTGTACTTCTTCTCTATACTATCTGCTTCCATGCAGAACCTGGGGCTCTGAGAAAAGGCCAGTATCTAGGTCCACCAGAGACTAATAATTTTTCCTTTATGCTGAACATTATACTTTGAAAACTATACTTAAGAACAGATTTTTGTAGATATTATAAACAAAATTTTTTACCTTGAAGGCGAATTAATGATAGGATTTTTGATTATTCAGTTAAGGAACAGAGAGGCAGTGCCATATATCAAATTAAATATGTTGTCATTAATGTGAGTATAGCTAGTAAAACAACTGGAGAGAGGACTTTTTTTTTTGTTGTTTAGTTTATTAGAGGCCTTTAGTTGTCACTAGATAAAAGTATATCATATAAACCAAATTTTAATATTCCTATGGAAATACACATATAACTGAAGATTTTTCACTGGAAAATATTAACACCAAGTTAATACCAGAAAATTGTAAATATCTTCACTACTGTATCAATACACGAAGGAAATATATTTCCTACAATTCACCTCTTAGAAGAAATAAACATACTACTATAACAAAAAATTCTGAAGCAGTTCTGTCATAACCCCTGCTGTTTGCCTGAAATAGGTAAGCTACCTTCTCTGAATAATTCACTGGTGTAAATAAAGAGCAACCACTTTTTTATTTTTTTTTTAAAGATTCTCTTCAATTGATTATTAGGTTTTGGTTTCTTCTATGCTTATTGCTGTAATGTAAAAAAGAAATGACAGATAGGCAGAATTTATGCAATACAGATATAACCACAGTGTAAAGCAAAGACCAAAAATATTATCAATACAAGATGTAGAACACTTTTTTCAGCCAGAGTCCCTCGGTGAGCTCCTGCCTACAGAAGAGGAGTTTTCTGTCAGACCAGACATATTCCCTTCCCGCCCTCGCGCTCTTGCAGCCTGGCGGAGATAAAACGAGCTGAGCAGAGGAAGGGAAGGGAAGCAATTGAAAGGGGTGTGTGGGGGGGGAAGTGACAATAAAGAATGTTTTCTCGCTCTCTTCTGCCAGTCCTGCAGCACCTGTGGATTTTTGAACAGGAAGTTTGAGGGGTTATTGTGTGGGATGGTCTTGCAGATCACGGCAGGCAGGGCGAGCGTTGGCTGCCCGCTCTGGGGGACCGAGGGCCAGCACCAGGCCCTCACAGGCCTGTGTCCCTGCATCCCTGGGCCCCCTGAGCTCCCGCCCAGGCCCCACAGGACTCAGGCAGCCCAGAAGATGGAGCAGTCACCAAGGCCCGTCAGGTACTTCGTTGTTCGCTACTGAATTAACTGTAGCTGAGAGCATGCCCTGCCTGATTAATGCTCTTCGTAATTTGAGAGTCGCCCCTCACGGATTTTCTCGCCTCCTATGCAGTGCAGTTGGACCCATCAACGAGTGTGGCAGAGGAGATTTTTGTATTTTCTTTTCCCCATTTCATCAAAATGGTTCCTGTGCACTGGGACAAGGCCAGCCTCCAACAGCAGGTCGTTTGGCTGCTCTGTGCAGCGGTGGTGTGCCATCCTGAGAAGCTTTGGCAGCTGGTAATGAGGGACTACAGGGACTAGCATCCATGATGTACATGGCTTCTTTAGAAAAATGCTCTTCCTAGGGCAGGGGAGCTGAATGAGGTGCTGAAGATGAGGCTGAGGGTTTTATAAATATTCAGAGCCACTGGAAGTGCACAAGTGCACAGGGGATTGTTGTGAGTGCAGAGGATGTCGACACCCTCAGGCTGCAGTTATTGCTGAGCTGTGCTTCTGCATCAGCCAGCCCCTCTGATGCCCTGTGACAAGGTTGGTCTTGGGAAGGGGTGATGGATTTATCCCTGGCTTAATTATATTAATTTAATCACTATTTCACATCAAATTCTTATTATCTCTTTTGTTGTGGCAGCTGGTATGTGTGTGATCTGATTGATTCATCACTAGATTGCTTTACTTAGCAAACTGTTGGTTGATTACTGCTGCTGGCATTAAAGAAAATATTTACTTTTAGAAGTATGAACCTATATATTTTTTAAAACAAAGATGTGGGCAACTCTGCACAGGTCACATAGTGACAATTCCTTCAGCTTTATTTGCCCGTTTTGCAACATTTGGCCTTGTACAATGTGTTTTTATGTGAAACACAAATTGTTTGAGAGAATGTTTTCATTAATTCAGCTTGTCTGTGGATCAGGTTCAAATGTTATTTTAAATGCTCACATTCTATATTTCTTATATGAAATATGAGCAAGTTTGTAAACACTTGTTTTCTTAAAGTGATATTCCTATGTAGTACCTGTGAAGCAGTTTGTTATGGATGAAGTTCCTTCCTGTAAGGGCAGTCTGTCTGAAACAGCTGGATCAGAGGAATAACAGAGTATGTCTGAATGACTGCATACATGCATCCTGAAAAAAAGGATGCACAAGTACAAGAATATCTACAGCCTGCATAGTGATTTCATTCCATCACTAAAATCACCCAGGCTAAAAAAATGAAATGCATACAGAAAGAGGTTAATACCAATTATAAACTCACAGCTCATTATATACTTCTCAAACTAATACAGATACAACATGATTTAAGATAGGAAACTGTGGCTAAAGGAATTAGTTGTCTCGGCATGAAACTCGGTTTATTTAATCAATGTTGTTTCCACTAGAAAAGTGGATTAGTTTTTCTTTAAGACAGAGTTAAAAGTTTTGCAGCTAATTTATTTTAATAAGCATTCAGTCACTGACTGCTGCAGAAAAAGGCTAAACTGTAATGAAGAGCCAGGAAAGAAAGCATGACTTAATTATTTTTCTGGGGTGGATAATGAATAAATTAGCTACGCTGTAGGCCTGCTGTTTCTATAGAATTTATTACTTTTGCTTTAAGAACCATATCATGACAAAGTCAATTTTTCTCCTGACTGCAAACTGATTGATGGGGTAATGTCTGGTTGTGAAAGACTTCCTCTTCATCATTTTGTTGCCAGCATTGGTATCACAAAGTGAGTTTGAAGTTTTCTCGAGTGCATGTTCTCCTACATAATTACAGATGACAATTACTTTAATTCCTTTTTTAAACAAGCTTTTTAATCACGTAAAGTTACAGAATGAGTAACTTAGATGAGACCGAAGATGCACATCGCTTGAAAACTGCTTTCTTTGTCCTTAATTTGTTGCCACAATGTCTTGTATGTGAAGAGCTAAATACTGTATTTAGAATGACAGCAGGTGTTTTCATGGGAAGATGAACATGGGTATAACAAAAAGGCTTTGCCAAGGAACAACTAAAGAATGGTGCTGTAAGTGTTCAAAGGATGAAATTTTTAAGGATAATGATTACGAATTTGATGTGGCATAGGAAATATGAGTTTGATTCAATTCCCACTACAGTAATTGGGACACTTGGATTTAAGTGGGAGATGGATTTGACCTGGTAGGTGTGCAAAAAATGCTGACTTTAAAATTAATAAAAATGTAGAATAAATGTCAGGAGGAAAAAAAATATGCTGTGTGATTTACTGCAGTCTGAATTCTCCCAGCCAAATGAAGAAACATATGCAGTTAAAATAATGAAAATAAGACTAAATAAAGCATTAGAAAAAGTATTGCATAGAACTCACTTTTATAAGCAAACTGACTTTTCTACAAGCCCTGTCCTCTTGGGGCCTTTTTCTTCTTTTCCATTGATGCATACAAATGAGATACAAAGTCTTCAGATATACTGCTTAGAATATATTTTATTTTCTGCTCCTCCCCAGCCAAAGATACTAAAACCCTATATTGGAGTTTTATTATCTCTCAAGTAAGGAACTTCCCACTACATAATTTCACATGCTTCCCGAGAAAAAAACATTTCTTTCAAATATGCTGTTTTTTGGTTTAATAGTCAAGTTAGAAATGCATAAGATTTAATTAAAGGAGAGAAAACATTGTATTAAGTAGACATTACTTATTTTAAGTAACTTTATTAGAGGGCTGTTGAATGTGGGTTTTTTGAGTGAAACATTTACCTTGAACTTGCAAAGCAAAAATGAATAAGGATCAAAGAAGCAGATTTCACTCTGAAAGATACAATTACTAAGCTACGCCCTCTTCTGCAGTCAAAGGTCCTTAGTAGTAAAGAGTCAGGAAAAAAAGTATAAGAGAAGAGGCTGAAACAGATAATTCTGTCTTTTTTACAGTCCCCAGAGTACTATGCAGTTTGGAGTGTTTATTCATCAGCTGCAGAGGACACTGAGTTATCTGTTTATTTCCACAGAAAGTAATCGTCTTTTACTCCTTTATGAGTACAAAGCTAAAATCATTATGAATTATTCCATCAAATGCTATGCTGTCAATTGAAAAAAACTCTGAGAAAGGTCAGTTGTTGACTCTTAAGCTGCAGCATGTGCAAGCAGGGCTTGTAGTTTGTGATATTTTCTATATAACAGGTTAAAAGACACATCTAGGCATTTATTTAATCATTTCTATGTATTTGAATATCTAGTTTAATGACCATAAAAGCAATTATAATGAGCATTCTATTAGTAAAGATATACTTTACAAGTTCACTAAGAAAAAGCAAGCCAACAGACACTATGTTACAAGCATGTTAGTTTTCTCTTCATTTAATTTGTGTCTACTCTCAAGGCCCCTCCACTGCATGTATCATTTTTATTAAAATTAATGTAAAATGACTCACAGAGTCTAAATTAATTACAGTGATACATAGTGTTATTCTGTTCTAAGAAAAAATTAAGTCTATTCATGGTTGTTCATGTTTGCAGCATAACAAATCAAAATTTAAAAAGCCCCTCCCTGTGATCCCCAAAGATGGCACTGCTTGCTGCTGGTTTGAAGTAATGATAAAGAATTGCAGAATCCTGTCCCTGAACCACTAAAATTCAAGCAGTCGGTTGCAGGCTTGGCATCTACATTTAAAAAAATTTAAATGTATCTAAATGATACATTTAGATTAGGAGGAAAAATCTTTTCTGAATACAGTATATAGAGACTTACGGTTTTTTAATTTTTCAGCAAGGCAAGATGTTATAATTATTTTTCCAACATCAAGGGCATAGCCAAAACGATGCTTTTTCATGTGCAGAGGGGAGAATGAAAACAGCCCAGGTTGCCTCAAATTCTTCAGCTCTTTGCTGTCACTGTTGTATTCATTTACTTTGCTGTTGAAGATGCATAAACTCACAGACACTGCCTTTAACCTGAGTGTCATATGAACTGTAGTATGAAGGTATAGACTGCAGACAGGTAAAAAGGAAAGTTCACACCCAGACTCTTTAGCAAATGTGTGCAGGAAAAGCTATGCTCCTCAAACAACAGGCATTCCACTTCTTTACACATACCAGTTCATCAAATTCTTTTAGATGTTCCTTGTATTTATAAATACAAAGACCATATTCAAAGACTAGGGAAACTGATTAGAAATGAAGGACACATATAGGTGAACATTGAACATAGATTAATGAACCACAAAAACCTTTCAATTGTTTAACAGTAACCTTTATAAGTGCAAAGTAACCTTTATACTTAGCAAATATTCCTTCAAGTATATAATTGAAGAAACATATTAAGAATAAGAAAAAATGAATTTCTTTGCAAATAAATTGAAAACACAAAGTTTTAACATGCCAAACCCATTCTTTCTTGCACATTTTTGCCTTGCTCTACGCAGCAATGTCATTACTTGCAAGAGCTCAGAATGAGTAGAGATAAAGAAGGCAAATGGACAGTGACAGCCATGTAATCCAGTGTCTGATTGCTTTTCCACATGTCACTGCTGAAACACACAACTCTCCCCTCAGCTCTGTGAAGGTCTACAGTGCTCAGACTCATTCAGTCTAATGCTGGCCATGCAGACAAACAATGTCTTGAAGGAATCCTTTGCTAAGATTATGCTCTCTGGAAATGTTTTGACACCACTATTGCTCATCATTAAAAATTCATCTGCAAGCCTGAGCTACAGATATGAATTAGGAACAGCTCATACTGAAACAAACCTTAAACTTTTCACTGAGTTGAAAACATTAGAAATATTTTTGTCAACAGTTTTTCAAAAGTATTTGCTCCAAATGCTTTGTCACTTTTGATCACTCCTAGAAGCTGATCTCTCTAAAATTGTAGTAAAGAATTTTCAAGAGAACTGCCATCTTTTCTTTTTGTGCTCTTTTAATTTAGCCTCATGTAATTTTCCCTTTTTTTGAAAAACTTTGTTTTAAATTCAAGTAATGTTATTCTACTCTTAAAAAAAAAAAAAAAACAAAAAAACCAAAAACAAACCACTCAGTATAGTCTTGGTATTTGGGAACAAACTGTTTGCTCTTAGCCTTTACCATCACCTATAAGAATTTAACGACTGGTCAGTCTCTTGCTCTTACAATTGCTCCTAAGACTCTGCAACTCTGTGTCTTCTCAAAGGCAAATAAAAGAGGTTAAACAAACTATATGTGGAGTGGTCCTGGTGCTTTTGTGTTGCCAGCAGTAGACAATAGTAAGTTTTGGTGTTTTTTTTAAATATGCTGAGCAAGAAAGGCCTGGTTCTTCAAAGTATTAGACCATGGCTATTATCTTTGCATCCTTTCAAATCTGCTGAGATTTACATAGTGTGAAACTGGAGGAAGGAAGTGAAAAGTTTGAATATTTCTGGGGATTAATATGTGTGCTTCATTTTGTAATTTAGCACATTGCATAAGCTACAGCGAAGATCAATCTTAATAAGACAAAAAAAGTAGAGTAGCTCTTTTTAGTCTTCATTTGAGGAAGAGGATCCATTCTTTTTCCTTTTCTACCCTTCAACAGATACCATGGTTTACAGAGTGAAATAATAAGAGCTGCAGAGAAAACTGTTGTGGCTTTTCAGTAGAATATAGGCTATCTAAAACATATGTTTAAACACAGAATAAACCAATTACTAATGGGGAGAGTAAATCTTAAATATATTTTTTTCCTAATGATAGAAAAAAGTGTCATGTTTGGCATTATTTTTTTTTCTCCTTTTTTCAATGTTTTTATTTCTCCTGCTGTGTAATACAGGTGCTGATCATGATACTAAAAATGCAACATTAAATGTGAAAACTTAATTTGTTGCCACAAAAGCATAAATCTGTGAATTGGTGATTTTTTTTGCAGAAAAACAAGCTTTTGTGAGTCACTGCAGAATAAGGACAAACCAGTGCCTGGCAACAGGCTGAATGTTCAGCACGTCTCTGGTTTGCCTCCATCCACTGGCAGGATTTTAACTGAACCCCTGCCCAGCTGTTTGCTGGGGTGAGCCCGTGTGGGCACGCAGGGGCCACGGGAGCAGCAGAGTGGTGCCAGTGGGCACCAGGGACTGCTCTGTGCTCTCATCTCTCACCCACCCTGTGTGAGGCACCAGCCTCAGCCCTGCCCCAGGCAGGGGTGCCAGTGGGCACCAGGGACTGCTCTGTGCTCTCATCTCTCACCCACCCTGTGTGAGGCACCAGCCTCAGCCCTGCCCCAGGCAGGGGTGCCAGTGGGCACCAGGGACTGCTCTGTGCTCTCATCTCTCACCCACCCTGTGTGAGGCACCATCCTCAGCCCTGCCCCGCCCGCGCCTCCCGCGTGCCCGTGGAGGCCCTTTGCAAACACCCCGCTGTCCCCAGGCTGGGGCACGGCCACCCTCCACCCAACCCAGCCTGGCAGTGCTGCCCTGAGCTGCTCCTGCCCCTGCGAAGCCTCCAGAGAAAGCCCAGAGGGAAGAAATGTGTCTTTTGACCCACAGCCAAAAACCTCCCTTTTATGTCCATCTTTTATCCCTGTCCTGTCCACAGCTGCCCACGTTTTGGAGCAGCAAGAGCCCAGAGCTCAGGAGGCTTCTTGGATTCAGTAAATTCCTACTCTGATATTTTCTTTGATTTAGAGAATGATGGGTTCATTTCGTTGCACATGAAGTAGTGATTTTGAAACACTTTCAAGCAGAAGTTTTCTTCCTTTCCTGGAAGAACTTCATCAATATTAGCATAAGTCATTTTTATAAATGTAAAATAAGCCATAGAATGTTGCTCTATCTTACTCTCATTTTAAAAAAATTCTACAAACCAACCATCAGCTGTTATTATTAAGTGGTTTTTTGCAGCATGACCTTTACCTCCGAACTTGGTGACAAGATATAGTAAGCTAAATTTTCGACCTGTATTTGTGTGCATTTTGTTCTTCTTTTCTTGGTAATATAACACTCCTAACAGTAACAGGGTTTGTGATTACATTTTGAGACTCTCCATTTATTATACTGGCTTCCATTTCTATTAAAAATATATATTTTGGATGAGTTTTATAGCTTAGCAATGAAACAGTCGCAAAACAGCTTTTTGTTTTTCTTTTATTACAAAATGCCTTAGCTTTAGAATTACGCTTTTCTTAACTTTATAATAATTTTTTAACAGCTTGAGTGCAGCACAAAATACCATTTTCTGTGAGCTAGAATTTTAAACCAAGTCTAAACTCAAACAACAGGTTCAATTCTCAGATAAACAGGGTTATTGAAACATACAGATCTTATTTTTAGTGCTCCTCACATCTGACAGTGTTCAGTGTTGAGTGGTTAATATTTTACATCAATGTCCACAGTGCAGAAAATACAGAAAAAAATTCATATTAGAAGTAATTCCACAAATTCTTGTCACATAACTCTAGCACAAACATTTCCATAGAGTAAGTTTCCATAGTTTCCATTTCCATAGTTTTCTAACATGAATTTTTTTCTTGTTTGTACAGAAACAGTTCAGACTCTCAGATATCCTTTTAATAAAAAAAACCCCTCGCTGAAATATTTGATTTTCAGTAAGGTCAATTCTGGAGTTTGCACAACTGACTTGATTTTTGCATTATATAAATTGGTTGAATTCAAACAAAAATTAATAATTTTTGAAAAGGATATGGATGACCAGATAGTTATATGTGTGTGTATATATATATGTATGTAGATAAGTAGGTTTAAATATATAAAGAAATATGTACCCACACAGGATCTAGTAATTAATAATTAGTCTCCTATTTCCAAGTAATGTGAATATGCATTTTGAATTTGAATATGCATTTTGTGCTGTGTTTTTCAAGGACGGATGGTTTAAATAGTTCAGTTTAATTTACAATTAAACAAAAACCCCAAAAACATGTAAGAGTAGAAATGTGATGAATAGTTGAGCAAAACTGCCTTTCAGGTGTTTACTGGAGAGAGCTCTCAGGGAGGTAGAATGAGGTTTGATCTTGTTTTATGGCATGGTGAGTACACTATTCGGGAAAACAATAATTTGCATTTAGTTAGCATCTGAGGTAAATGTAGTCATTATTATCTTTTTCTCAGATGAGCAAATGTAGAATTTAGCTCACTGCCCAGTCTTAGGGAAGAAATGTCAGGCATAGCTGGCAGCAGCCACTGTCACCTGAGCTTAGGGGCAGGACCCAGGCTGCCCCTTCTGTGCCTCCCCTGACAGACAGAGGCTGTTCTGCACAGGCTCTCAGCAAGAGGAGCTGCTTTTTTGTTTACCAACCACACACTTTGTACAAAGAGGAGCCGTACAAGGCTCTCAAGCAGGTTCCATGTGAATTTCTTCTGTGTTTGAAGGCTTACAAATGTGCTCCACCCTCCACACCACATTTATCAGCTGTTATTCCTTTAGGATCAGCCTGATCTCAAAGAACCCAGGTTAAGATCCATTTTGCTGCGCCCAGCTTTTTCTGGCCACTAACTGTTCTCCCTCTCCACAGCCATTGACACATTATTATCTTCAATCCAGAGGGTCCAAGTGCCTCCATAAAATGCAGCAGGAACCTGGGCACCTTGTTCAGGGCACAGAGCAGCTACAGGGAGCAGATGCCTAACTGTTATGTGCTGTCATTTTCACAGTTGTTGCACATAAGTGCATTGGTGGATCTAGCTGCTCATGATTAATTCAGCTTTACTCCACTGCTTATTTAATAAAGATTTTATTATGAACAGAAGAAATCGGATTTCAAGATTAAGCTGCTTCCTACGACAATCTGTGTGTGCATAGAAAAAATTCTGAAGACAAAACTGGACAAAGAGAAAAAGTAATGTCCTTACAGTTAGCATATGTACCCTGTATAGCCCATTTTCCCATTTCTCTTTGACCATTAAGACATTTCAATGAATTATACATGGAGCAGTGAAATAATTTTAGCATTTCCAGTGGAACTAGCCCTCCAGCAAAGAGCAGCAATGGAGCTTCTCTTGCTTCATAGCCTTGCATACAAACAATCAAGACAGGAATGCTTAGTAATGTGGAATACACGGAGTGTAGCTCCATATGTATTCAGTTCAGATTTTAAGAACAGAAAAGTGGATGTATGTTTGCAAATAAACTCTGTTCAGCATGAAAATAAACTAATAGCACAGACGAACTTTCAATCATTAGTGCCAAATGAGGATACCTTTAAATTGTAACTTTCAATTCATTTGCATAGATCAGGAACAAAGGAAGTTAATTGTTGATATAAAATAAGCAGACGCTCCCAACAGCTTTTCTCTTTTAGCTCATTAAGCCCCGAGCAGACTGCACAGTCATTAAGCAGAGCCGTGGGGAGGCACAGTTGGCATTTTGTGTGGCACAGGGACCCCGGGGTGCCGGTGTGGCCCCGTGCTCAGGGGAACTCCTCCTTCCCCGCCCTGCGCTCACCCAGGCACCGCTCAGGAACGCGGGAAGGTGCAGGGTGCTGGACAGGAGTCCATTTCTCTCCCGTGTTTGCTCAGGAAAGCATTCCTCCTCCAAATGACACTTAAGCACATGTTTAAGTACTAGTGGGACATAATAAGGTGCAGGAAAAGTGTGCTCAAGTGTTTTCCTGAATAGGGTCCAAAACTGAGTAGGTCATGGGTGAAGTCTTTCCCTGCTATGCTGCTCTGCCTGCATCACTACTTGCAGCTGCCTCCCCAAGGCAGGGAAGTGTCCTTCTATGTCTCCAATAAAATGCTACCATTTCCAGGTTTCCTCTGAGAGCTGAAGGAAGACTGAATTTCATCCAAAAAAGAGGCTGAGGGAAGTTTCAACCAAAGAAAATAAATTACAGTGTTAAATAAGGTTAATCATTTTTCATAATTTTAGTGGTGTCCACTTGCCAAAGTGGCTATAACCTCAGCACAAAGAATGATGGAGCCAAGTGTTCACTTGCATGTTATATTGCAAAAATGAAATAAATGGGGTAGGAATTTCATCTTATTTAGATAGTTTTTAGTTGCAATATTGTAGCACTGAGTGAGATTCTCTTAGAGATTGGCTTTGCTAACAACTGCCTCTTTTAATCCAAGAGAAACTTATATCCATTTGCAAAAACTCTTCGGGTTATTTGGGTTTTTAATAGACAAGCCATTTTGAAACACTTGATTTACAAAATCTCTTAACCTGAGTACATACAACTCACATAAGGCACTCTGTGGCACGACACTTCTGTGACACGGATCAGTCAGGGAGCAGCAGGTCACTCCAGAAAACATTGTTTCAGTGTCACAGACTTGGCTCTTTAAAATCTTTCACTGATTTTTCAAACAAGGAATAAAAGAAAGAAATTTAAAGGGAGGAGATCTTTAAAAAATAGCAGCAGACTTCTACACATATACCATTGAATGATGAATTGTTTTAATTAAAGGGGTCATAATTACAGTCTTGTTTGCTCATGCTGTTTTTGGAGAAAGGAATAATGAAGTACAATTTCATCTTCTGATCACCCATCTCCCAAATAATCTTAAACCCTTTCAGGGTGTTTTTGGCTGCAGTTGACATTAAATAAGCAGAACTGAAACATGCCTATTTATCACAGCACGTATGCTTCCATTTACTGCAACATTTGTAGTATGTCTCATTCTCAAAAAGGAAACAATGAACACTGACACATATTTACCTACTATCAATGACCTAATGTCCACTTTTCAGTGTCCTCTGTCTGTTGACTGTGCTCTGCAATGTTTCATCACCACAATCTCTGCTGCAGTTAACATACAACACGAAAGTTCAAAATGTATTGGTGTGTTAGATCACTGCACTATAACTACTATTTGTCTTACACTGTAAGCAAGGGAGAAAATAGAAAGGATTAAACAACTATTTTCTTCAAAGATCCTGCAATGTTTTCTGTAAAAACTGGCAAAATTGCCCATGCTTATAACGATCAAATACTATACTTATTTGATCAAAATAATTATAGGAAAACATGACATTTAAAGTTGAAATTGTTTCAAGAACCACTTTCAAAAAGTATTGCATTAAAGACAAATCAATACTCTTTCTACTGTCTTCAGGCAACATCTTCAAAACCTGAGATAATTGAGTATTTGAAGAACCACAAATCACATATTGATCTGAAGAATTTAGATACAGTACAGAAAAGAATGTGTTCCTATAACAAACTGCCATGTGTTGACACTACTGCTGCTTATTTTTATTTTTCTCAGCAATTTTAAGGCTCATCTGGTAGGTACCGAATTGTGCAGCCAGTGGCATTGATAATACTGTGAAAGTCAGAACACTCATAAACTTATTTTCCATGTACTGTTGTTGATGTACACACACAGTAAAAATGAAGACTGGCTAATGTGTTATCCACAGAATTAAGGCATAACAGAACAAGACAAATCGTAGAAATCTGTGGCAGCTTCCCTTAGAACTGTCTAAAGGTGAGAGGAAGAAAACAAAAACAAAAAGAGAATTGCATTGTGATGAACAGCCTTATTTTTGGCCTTCTGTGGCACAGAAGGTTTTTTTTTTAATGTGTGAATTTACTTCTATACATACATAGCTAAAATCCTGTTACTTCAACTTCACTTATCATTTTACTGCTGCTTTTCATTTTTGTCAAAGCATAAATAATATTCAAATCATTCATTATGTTTACTGAACGTATATTCAGTGGTTAAAGAGGGCTTAACAGATAATTTTATATTTTAGATAAATAGTGTATCCTATAAAATGGATTTTTAAAACCTCATTTGGAAAAGCCAAAACAAAACAACATACTCTGTGCATAAAGGCAAGAAGGCAAACAAACAAAAAAAAAACATTAACAGGGCCTTAGGGATATGCAAGAAAACTTTGAAGAAATGTCAACCAGAAACAGAAAATGTAATGAAAAACCCCAAATGAAGTCTGGCTAGCTGTCCAGGTTTCTCAGTGTCCTGAAGTCCCTTGAGTTTCCTGGATGTCCCTGGGGTGTCTCTTTCCTGTTTCACCTGCACACTTGGAAAAGTGCCAACATGCCTCACTTTTCTGTAGTTCACAACAAGCCATCAAGGCTCAGCTGTACAAGGTCTTCTCCAAGAACTGCCTTTCCTGGAGGCTGATCTCCACATGATCAGAACTCTAAAGCTGCAGCAGGAGATCTGATACCTCTCCATCTCCACAAAGCATTTTCCAACAGGAAGATGTTACTTGGTGTAAATAAGGAGGTGATTTGGGGGCTAAAGTTATTTTTATTATAAAATAATCTTTATTGCAAGAGAGTTACAGATATCCTGAATTTTATTTACATTAGTAGTTTATCTCTAAATTTTCCTCTATGACCCAAAAAGTCCAGAAGAAAAAAAGTTCAAGTCTAGAATGCAATACATGTGATTTCCATTGTTGATGTCATGATGTGTTAAGTTGCCCACATTGCTGTTTACTGTGTAGAATTCTATTAGCTCATTATTTTATAATATTTGTTCTCAAAGGCAGATTTTGATGTGTCATATGTAGCACAATCTCTTCTTGATTACAAAATCAGATTGATACTACTATAAATAAAAGCCACTTCATTACAGTTTGAGGTTTAAAAACCTTTAAAAAACTAATTCCAAATAAACAACCCAAATATATACCTTAATCTTTTATTTCCACCTTTTATATGGTGAAAAAATTATAATATAAAGGAAGTGTTTCCAGGACAGAAAGTGGATGCAGTGCTGCAGATATTTAAAACTACATTCTTTCAAGTGTGCTGCCACAATTTTTCATAATAATTTATTTTTTTTTAATGTATTTGAATCACTATTAAAAAGGCAAACAAGTTTCGGTTCAATGTCATTAAATGTTCATTCCACTGAAAATGACAATTTTATCCAATTGTTATGAAATAATTTCCTTACATGAAAAATTGGCTAATAAAAGCTCTAAGTTATTCATAGTTAAAGTCAACAGTTTTGAGGAACTGTCTCTCATTGTAATATCTTGCCTCAAATGTATTGTCCACTCCCATCAGACTGATCTTATTGAACAAAGCCTGACTAATTGAAAGAGATCATATGTAGGCCGTGGAGACGTCATTAGATGATATGATAATATTCTAGAGGGTTGTCTCTTGGAAATAGTTAGCTCATTAATTTTAAGGGCAAAGTCTGATACAACATCAGAAACTTATACAGGAGAATTCAAATAAGTTTGTGATTGAACTGCCATGGCATAAGTACTCTGGAGGATCAAACTAGCTTATATTAGGTGCATTTTTCTCTTGGGTGCAGAGTGTCAGATAAAACAGAGTACTGTGGAAATTCTGTGAATTCATGGTAGAATAAGTAAAATTTCTAAAATTTAATTGATATTCTGAATGCCTGTAAGGAACACTCTATACTTAGTATAACAGTCAGATTTATTATCAATTTCTTATGTATCAGGGCTTGGATAAGCAAACATGCATCTTGGCAAAAGTGTAACAAAAGTTGTTTAAACAAACTTTGTTTACAATTCAGTCACTCAGAACTATTCTCTCTCCTTAAATACTTAATGCTTGTATGGCATGTGGTACTAGTTTGCAATTATTTTTTTAGAAATTTAGAGAATGTAAATAGAGGGTTTTCATAGTAAATTGGAAAGATTGTGTTTCAGACATGATGGATGGGAAGAAGGGAAATGCAAACTTTCTTTTATTTGTAAAAATAGATACTATTTTTTGAGATTATAAAAGTCATGGGATTCAGTCAACAGGGTGAGGACTAGGACTTGGATTCTGTCATAGATAGGATAAAATTCCCAGATCTCAGGTGTAGTCTGGCTTTCCCTGGACAGAACCTTCATTCAGCTTCTCCAGATGCTGGGATGCAAAAGGTTTTAATCTCATGAGCTTGTGGGGAGTTCTGTATTTCAGATCTGGGCTTTGAGGCTGCTTTATAATAATCTGGCTCTCCTTAGAGCCAGCTTAGAACCACTGTCAGAAGATATTTCACCTCCCAAAATGTTTTCTTTGGTCACAATTCAGAGTTTATTAATACTAGATTTATGCACACCAAGATGTCCTAGAAATACATATCACTGAGCAAAGGAAGGTTTTGTCTCCAGCCAGAATGGGTACGGTGGTTCTGACCATTAGACACAGAACTGACACAACCCAGCTGCACTGAGTCCCTCTTTGCTCGTCTACCTCATGCAGGCTAGGATCACCAGGACCCTTAAAGGAGGGCACTTTAAGGATATTTTCCTATGGCATGTCAGGTTTGGGGTTTTTTTGCAACCAGCATTGCTACCAAGGTATTTACAATTTCTCCCCATCCTTTCCAGCACCTCAGTTTTTGAATGTTTTTTCTATGTACACTCAACAACAGTGTGAACCCTCACCTGACAATCCTGCAATGCAGATCCATGCAGGATCCCCAAACAGGGTAATTTATTCCTGCCCTCCATGGACCACATTAAGCAAGGAAGCTGTCTGATGGTTTGGGAGCAGTTGTAGCGGCTGGATGTATCATACAGTTCAAAAGAAACTGAAATGCCAACATAATGGATAATTGTAACAGTGTCTAACCATCGGGGGAAATACGTTCTGACAGGAGGCAGATGATATTTGGAATTATATTTTTCCATAGGAAGACAGAGATTCCTATTCTTAAAGAGAACAGCAAATAAAAATGTATAGGAAATATGTGATTTCACTATAGCATGATTCAAAACAGTCTGAAAGAAGAATGAAAACCACAAACCCTACAGCAGAGGGAATTTATATATTTTTTGGCAAAAAGGACCATGCCTGTACCATTCTGGTTGAATATGAAAATAAATAAGATTTTTTAAAAAGTTAAATATTTGGCACTTTTTTTAATTTAAAAACCATGTTTTCAGCAAGCCTACAGAAATATTTTTGGATTCTGTTTAAATTAATCTAGGTTTTAAAAAATTCCATTTCTGCCTGACTTAAACTTGATTTTCCCACTATTTTTTTTCTACTTGTTTGGTTTTTCTTGTATGCTTTGGGGGTTTGTTTTGTTTAGACATTGGTATTTACACAGTTGTAGTTAATTTTTTTTGCTTTCATAACCAAGTTTTAGCAAGTAGAGCTCTGTAAGTAGTAAAACTTAGAAAACAAGAGAAAGTAAGAAATAGTTGAAGAACAGTCTTCATCTCTCTTCAAAGATCATTGCTATGCCACTCTACCTCTGGTTTATTTTGATATTATAATTGTAACAGTCATTCCAAAAAGACATTTCATTTTTAAGGAGCTCTTTTGCCCAGTGTCGGGCAGCTGACCCTGGGTCTGCTGCTCCTATAAGGGAAAGAAAGCTGTCAGTCTGTCAGTGCATGAGCCTCTGCAGCTCTGCTTTTGCACAGCTTCTCAACTGATACTGATATCCGTCCAATGTCACAGACAGAATTTTCATGTCACAAACTAATTAATTAATTAATTTCTAAATTAACTAATTAATTAATTAATTTCTAAATTAACTAATTAACTTAGTTCATGTCTGAACTAACTTACTATATTTTCTATTCTTCTATTCCGCTCTTCTTATCGCAGGTCTTTTTCATTACATACATCAATATTCAATTATTTATCTTAAAAAAAAAAAATAGCTAAAAAAGATTGAAAATAATGCTTATGTTTTGGCCTTTAGTTCTTACTCCTTTTTTCATTGTTGTAATATTTTGCCTAATGCTTCTGATTATAGTAGAATAAATTATTCTAAAAAAGATATTATTTTATACACGATAAAAAAGAATCCGAGCATTTCTGATCTGAAAGCTTTTCAAGTTCCTCACTATTTTCAATACATATTTTTGCTATTGGTAAGCAGCAGCTGTTTTTGACTGAATCTCTGTTAGAAGCCAGTATCACCAAGCAATCATCCTGCATATGGCGCAAGAGTAGTTGGAGTTTTGTTTCTTCTTGCACAAAAAGTATCCATAAAATTTCAGTCTAAAATTTAATTTATTTTAGACTAAGAATGATAGCAATAAGAAAAAAAAGGTTCAATTAATGAATCATTAATAGTGAGAAGACAAGTTCTGGGAACTTATTGGTAATCATAGTAAAGAAAGGATTTCCCAAGAATATTTTCCTACTCCACCCCATTTACAAATGGCAAGAAAACAGGCAGAGACCAAGGAAAAAAAAAAGGTATCCTTTGCCAATACTAGAACTCTTTTTTTTATTAAAATGTTCATCATTTTTTACTGAAATCTATAATGTTACACTTAATAATGGGAGTGTGCAGAGTAAGTGAAAATGATGCAGCTTCACAATGCAAATATGACCAAAACTTAACATCTGTTGGTTTGGACCATCAATGTCTGAGATATAAAACAAAAATCAAAACCCTTCTAAATGTCTTTGCACCTAGAATACCTAGGGTTAAATGTTTATGCTGCTTTAAGGTAACTGATAGATCTTCCTCTGATGTATATTGATGTCATTCAGCAAATGATTTTAAATTACAAAGGAAACATTGGATTGTTGATGTTGCTACTCAAAAATTACATAAAAATAATATTAAAGACAAAGTAATAAATTCTATGGAATTCTATTTAAACTTCTACTGGATTTTATAAGTTCTGAAAGTTAAATATTGGCTTTCCGGGCAGGTTTTCCAAGTTCTCATTACTCTAATTCTTATTTGCTTTAATATTTTGGTTTGTGGTTTACCGTACTTATTACTGCCAACTCCTTACAACTATTTTCCAAAATGCTTTCTTATGAGGATATGAAAGGTTTCAATTATAGAATTTCTAGAGAAAATATGCTGTAAAGGTAACAAGGTTGATAAACACAGTTACCCATACAAATCATCAAAATGATTCTGAGGAAAGATATAGAATGATAAATCTCTGAGAATATATCAATAGGTACAGAATACCATGATTGAATTTAAAAATATTCTTCATGATCTTGTCTGTAACTGCAATCTCTCCTGCTCTGACTGTATATCAGAAAATTGCAGAAAGGTTATCCTAAGCAAAATCACTTTTTTAAAGGATGCTATGGGTTAAGTTCAAAATTTGTTACAGCCCCTATGTATTTACAGAAGTCAGGATACTTTTGTTCTAAATAAAAAAAAAAAAAGCACAATACTGGGATCAATTAGGCTTTCTGGTTTTCTGTGAGATATCTGGAAAAAAAGGAACTCAGAAAGGACAAACTTAGAAGTGGATATTTTGAAAAATTCGTTCTGGAATGAATATAATTATGTTTTTATCCCAAATCTTTTCCTAAAGCAGGCTGGCTACAACAATATAAAAGTTAATGCAGAGATGATTTTGCTTCCTGTCTCCATCTTTTAAGAGTTCCTGTAAACATTTCCATACGTTCCTGTATTTTTGTGCCAGTGTTCTGGTGTTAACTTGGTCAGATATCTATCATGTTCAGATCTTGGTTTTCTTCTTCTCTGACTCAATGCATATTCCGCTCTGTTTGAAATCACTCTTTTGGTCTAAAAAGGAATCTATATAAACCAGAACTGAATCAGAACAAAGTGCTAAATTCCCTTTCCCAGCTGATGACTGGCCCTGACTGATGCCACAGAATTTAACTTCACGTACATTTGTTTTGTACACAAAGGAAGATCAGACTTACTTTTATAAGAAATATTAAGTGATCCAGAAAAAAGTTTGAATATCAGTATTCTGAACAAATTAGCATAAGCACAGAAAAACAAATTCTTCAAATAGTGTTTTTGCAATGAAACTTGCAAAAAATGTAATGTGTTGTAAGAAAAGCAGTTTATACAAGAGATTCTTTTTTCATGATATTAGTTTATAATCAAATAAAAAATGAGTTAGAAGAATATACCTCATAAAATTCCTGGAGTGAACAAAATTCTTTATTCCTCTTTAGAAAGGGGGAAAAGGCACACACCTTCAGTGTTTTTACAGCTTTTTTCTCAGAGATCTTTGTGGGTCAAGCCTAATACTTTCACACACCACAGGAAAGTGCTAGTCAGCATACTCTGTATTGTAAATAACTTAAAATGAGAAGTGAATCAAACGGGATTATTTTTCACTAACTTCTATAAGCATTCAATTGGTCGTGAATGCTAGAAATCAGAGAGACCAAATGTATGTTTTCTGGTTCAGTGACTTCTCTTTACAGAGTTACTTTCCTATCAAAAGGGGAAATGGTCAAGTTGACTCAGAAAATATTGTGGGAAATAAAGTTAAAAAGAATCAATTCTTTTGTCAGCTGGACTTCTGAACAGCAGTAAAGACAGTCACAATCTTATGTTTGTGTGCTAATCTTCATGAGACTGACCTTGAGATGAGCTCAGTTGGTTAGATTGAACCCATGCCAAGGTTGTGGGTTCCATCTTGTATGGGCAGTTCACTCAAGAGCTGGACTTGATGAGCCTGTGGGGCCCTTCCAACTCAGAATATTCTGTGGTTCTGTGATCAACTCAGAAACAGTAGGGACTTCTTCACTGTGAGATTTTTAATTATCTATGAGTGGTGACATGGGGCTAGACTTAGACTTTCATCCCAGTCATAAAGCAGAGGGTCTTGGACCCGCTGTAGAGGCAGTCTCAAGAAGAGTTTTGGAAATTAATCGTGTGAATCTGAGTTCTGGGAAACAGTGGTTTGTAGCTGGGTTATACTGCCACTAAATTACTGTTTCTCTACTTTTTCCTTCTCTCGGTTGGACGATGTGGTCAGCGAGCCGTAAGAGTGGAACTACACCTCTCTCTGCTCACTCTTATCCTCCCTCCTCTCCCAACTCACCCTTAATGACTGTACTCCAAGAAATTGTCACAAGAGTAGAAAGGAAATTCTTCCATTTTATGATCCCCTTTAAAAAGATGCTTAATTAAATACACAGCCCAGCCTCTGTGAGGCCTCTTTCAATTCTAATATTGGCAAGAACGTGAAATAATATCTTTGTTCCACATGTTTTAACCTTTTATTTCTTCCTAGTGCCAAAATGCAAAGTTTAAAATGGTGTGCAGTGGCATGCAGCTGTGAAAACAGAATGATTTCTGGACATGATTACATTGAAAACCAAATTTGTTATCTACTCTCAAAGGTGAATATTCAGTGCATTTTTTTCCCTTACCCACTTAACCTCTGAAATGTAATACATTTACAGAAAAAAATTCCAATCATTTAACATCTACTGCCTCTATTCCTTTGTGTGCTTTTCCACATCCCCAGTGATCAATGCTAAGCATTTTATCAGATTCAAGACTGTAATAAGCAGTGGAAATAGAGTGGGTTCATCTTATCTTATCCTAGTCTCATTTACACTGAGTAGGGTAAGTTAAGCTGTGCCTAATGTAATGAAACTATCCCCATCAAAATATTTAGACTTTAATATTTGAGTCACTACAAGGGTATTCTGTGCAGTTCTGAGACAAAATCAATTTGGCAGGAGTTTTTGCATCATGATTTTCTGTCACAGTGTCTGGGTGGGAAATAAAATATACATCTGAGCATTGTGGTCCAGCCCTATTCTGTAATTTTGTCGACTGTGTTTGTAGATATACTTTCATCAGAACACCCTGAAGAAGTATGTTCATTTTTGTCATTTTTTCATGGTTTAGTAGAACCAGAAAAAATGGGAGCCACATACCTGAGAAAGACATTTAAATATCCCTAAGGTAAACAAGTTCAATTTTAAAATTGTAATTCAATGTTCAAAAGAGATGATGACTAAACACTTTTACTAATTGCATAACTATGTATCATTTAAATAATCATATAAATACAGTTGATTAAGAATGACTGATCTTTAAGAAAGCAATCAAAGTAACACAACCAAAACAACACTGAAAGAAAGAAGGCAAAATGTTGCATTGCCACAAGGAGTTTCCAAATGTGCTTACATGCATGGATTTAAGCTCTGCAAATCTAAATGTAAGAATAAGCACATAAATAATTCCTGCTGATTGCAGCAGAAGTGCCCATCCAGGGAAGGCAAACGGATTCTACCTTACGTCAGCTGTTCATATCAGTGGTGACAAGCTTTGCTTATACCAGTTCCAATAATAAACCACTTTTACACTGAGCTCAGCCCCCAGGAATTTCCTCCAAACCACACAATGGAAAGTTTTATATCTCCTTCAAGTCCACGGAAGTGCCCTGATGTCTTGCAGAGGTAAAGATGTAAATGTCCCTGAATAATTGAATTTGTTTTGAATAGAAATTAAAGTCAGCATATGGAAGAAGGCATATGTGGCCAGCACTGCTCAGTGCATCCCTCAGCCTGATATAGTCTTCCCCCCACTAAGATACTTAGAGTGTGAAAAAGGTACAGACCTGAGTCTACAATAAATAATTTCATAGAGGTATTTCAGGTCTTTGCAGCCTTTTCAATATGATTTTTTCAGTTTTTTTGAACTGTTACAATAATAATATATAAAACATTATAAATGTTCCACCAGAGCCATGGATGCATGCCATCATTAAACAATGGCCTTTGAAAATATTCTGTGGTTTGCATCTCACAAGAAATGATAATAAATATATAAGTGGATGAAGTGAACACCAAACAGAAGCTGCATTAATTTTTAAATTTTTTTGCATCAAACAGAGCTTCAACACTAACGTTAAAGCAATAGGGGGGAGAAGGGAATGAATTATTTCCATCTTCCAGAAGCTGCTTAATTTCTTGGATTTCAGTCTGGGGACCCTTTTAAACTCATATTTTTATATAAAAAAATATAGAGAACTTGAGCATCTTCTCAAACTTGAGTCAAATTCTGATACCATTAAAACATCACTACATTATCTGTCACTCCCTTATAAACTCCAGAGTGTTTTAGTGTTTTAGTGTTTTAGTCTTAAACCATCCTAAGATATTGATTTTTTTAAAACCTAATGTTGTAAAAATAACAATGTGTAATCAAAGCTGACTAATTTCAGATGACTTTGCTTTTCCTATCAATCTATGTGAATTTTCAAAAGCACATATGTGAGGCAGGAGTTCATGGAAGTTATTAAAAAAATTATGCCAAGGCTCAACAGCAAAACCCTGTTACTAAAATCAGGAATACTCTCTACATGTCAAAGCTGAAATTCTCGTTCAGGTTTTCCCATATCCTGACTGCCTACAGTAGCTCATGAACACTGTGGCAGAGCTTCCTCTCAGCTCCTTTTTCAGTAGCTGAACCTCGGGACTGTGATTTTTCCCAGAAGTGACGTGTGGGGCACTAAGCTCCCGCACAGGTGCCACATTCTCTTTCCCCAGTGTACCAGAACTTCTACTGCTGTCAGTTGTGGCCCTTTAGATTTGGAAGTATGTGCTGAGTGCCTGGGCACAGATATGGATAAGTAAGGTTCTATAGTCTCTCAAAAGAAGATAAGATTTTTTTAAAGCGAATGTATGTATGTAATATGTATACATATCTGTATTTTGAAAACTTGAGCTTAATATTTTTATAAGCCTTCTTTCTTAATATATCATCCTTTCAAAAGTAAATGGTACCATTACACTACAGAACAGAACTAAAAAGATAATACTGGCAATAATGAGGTAGTACATGTGTATAGTAATAACACAAATACTTTGTGTGGAATATACTCAGATAAATTACTGGTTTTGTACTCAGAAACACATATCTTCCAAATAATTTCTTTATCTAAATTCTTCATAATTACATTTAATAACTCTATTCTTTTACCACAGTGCAAGATTTAAATAATAAAAGAATACTAATAGATTGTAATTATTGTAATCTATGTGTAGATATTAAAAACATTTTTGAGAGGAAAGCATGTTTTAGTTACTGGTAATACCGTGTTACTGCTGAGCTCCATTCATATTCCTCCTCCCTAATTAGGAATATTCTGTTCAAGAGTTTCTTCTTAACTTCAGCAGCTAAAGATGTAGGATGAGAGTAATGTGCACACAAAGTGCAGTACAAGCTCTAGTGTTGCTACAATCCCCATGCCTGATCTTGGGCTCTGTTTAGCTAACTTTGAGATTCTGAGGTACAGAACTAAAGAACAAAAGATGTAAAACACTCCAGAAAGCAAATCCTTACTTGGCTTGTCAAACTATACATACTTGTTTTACAATTTATCACAGCTGGTATTCCTGACCTGACTTCAGGCATTAGAAATCAAGAGCAGCCGTCTTCTTACCTTAGCATGCTAGCCCATAGAGGTGTTTTGATGTTTCCTTTGAAATCATATCTTATCCAAAAATAATAAGTACCAATGTGTCCTGTCTTTTTCCTTAACATTTTAAATGCTGAATGTTTTTTGGGTTTTTTTTTTTCATCTCAGGTAACTTGATTTTCTATCCACGCTAAATTTATCCCCTAAACTCCAGTGGTTTAAAAAAAATTAAAATTAACAAAAATACAAATTCTATGTTACTGATATAAATGTTAACCTAACAAAAATGTGTTAAAGCACATTTCAAAACAAAATTTTATAAGACACTGCCTCAATGACTGTTCAAACATTTTAAGCCTTGTGAATAGTTTCTTTTATTGGTTGAAGGCTTAAAAAAACCAAGTGATAATTTGAACTGTGTCAGGGGCAATCCAGTTAATTATTCTACTTAAGAATGTCTGTGGGAAAATTAACTGCCAGAGCAGCAAAAGGGGCTGCTGGTAATTAGTGGTGCAGGTTTGTTTGCATCAGAATGAGTCCTCAAAGGTGGCCCCTGACACGTGGCCTATGGACACTAGACAGGCATTAGAACCTATTCTTGAACAAGAGTCTGAACTAACAGCCCAGTAAGACTTTTCATTAAAAATTAAGATAACATAAAAATACTGACAGTCTCTCACCCCAAAGGAACCTCAGTATGAGGCCTGAATCTATAATTCAAACGTTAGAATGTAATAACAAAAATGCATATTTTATATGTATTATATATGTAGATAATAGTATATATTTGATGTATAAAATATAGCTAGATGGTAAATAATACATCATAATATGGTACAATCACACTTTTAAGAAATTATGGGCACCTTGGCTTGGTATTCAAATCAGTCTCCAGAGCTGATATTTGCTTGCTATTTACTGTTCACTCTAATCAGACCATTTATTATTAGCGAAGTAAATGCAAAATGTTTTTTCTATTTAATATTTAAGCCATTCCTTAAGATCTGCTAATTACCTACTACAGAATTTCTTTAAGGTCAAGTATTTTAGGACTTGGTAATCTGAGATGAAAGTCAAAAATCCTGTTAAAATCTGAGGCATTGTCAAAGAATCACATCCCATAAGTAGGAATTTTTCACTTCTAGAAATTCAAAGCATAGTGACAACAAAACAGAATATTGTTTGGTACAGACTTATTTTAGACTGGGTGGTATTATGAAAATAGAAGTGGCAATACAAATAATAACACATATGTACAATAAGTATTAAGTTAATTTAAGACCAGAATTTTCACTGTTCCAGACCTGTATAAATGAAGTATTTCAATTCTGTTCAGTGATTTTTTTTTTAAATAGCAAGTTAATTTGATTTAATTTGCATAAATAAGAAATAAAAACTTAAACTATGCTATAGAAAATTTCATTCTAATAGACATAATAAGAATTAATGTGATTCAATTAGGTTATATCACTTTAACATGTACCAGTAGGTACCAACTCTTCATCATTAGTAACTTAGAAATGGAACCCAATGACTCCATCCCTTCAATTTGTCACTGATATCTACTGTAAGTAGATTTGAGAGAGGGTAAAGAAAGGCTTCTTCCTTAGTAAACTTGATTTTTCAACACCTCCATTCATAGTGCTGTGGTCTGAAGCTGAGACATAAAATTGATGTTCCAGAAATACTCCACAGACAAAACCATCTTAAATTTTAGCAGCTTCCCTTAAAAAAAAGAAAAAAAAATCTTCTCATTTCATTTTTCTCATGATGTGTTTCTGCCTTCATGCAAACCCTTCATTTGGTAGCCTAAGATTCAGGAACCTGCTGTTACTCCAGCAATTACTGACCTCAGTGCTGTTCATTTCCAGACACGAAAGCTGCTGAGAAAAAATTTCCTAAAATGGGTGGCATGGGGATTAAAATAAATTATCATGATGGAATTTGTACTCTGCTGTAGATTATCAGTATTCCTAAATGAGCATTAGCATAAAGAGTTGATGTGTAGCCTTTCCACAAAATAATTTAGGCCTATAATAAATATTCAACACACTGGGCTTTAAAATGGCTCCATCTCAGGGGAACAAGCTGGCTCTTACTTTAGCATCAATACACCAGTTGGCAGCCATAAAGTGAAAATGATGCTTCACTTCAAAAGTTGTTTCTTCCTTAGAGAAAATCGGAGCTCCTGAAGAGAGAAGAGTTGAGGAGAGAAGTTACTATGAATCCTACATAGAAGTAACACGTTTACTAGTGTTTTCTTTCCATTCTTGCTGTGCTACTATTTTCCAATTTTCTTAACTCCGTTCATCCTAAGCCACAACATTTTCAAAGCTCTCATCTGGCTGAGGCCCCATGAATTTGCAGATAAAGCAGCCTCACTTATCTTTCCAGTTTTATAAAAGAAATAAAAACAAAGGGAAAAAAAAAAAAAAAATGGTAGTTTAATGCTGCCCTCCAAAATCTTCCAGTGTTTCTTGCAACCAAAATTCCATGCCAAGCGACATTTGTATGCATTCCACAGGAAAGAATGGGAATGTGTTCACGGCAATGCTCATCATTATCTGAAAATTAATTAGGAAGTCAAATGGCAATCAGTGTGGTTTTTGTCCATTACATGCTTTCCTCTTGGATGGTATCTGTAAGTGAAACAAGGAAGGCAGCTATGGAGTGGAAATGGTAATCAAATCCTTCATACAAAGGAATCCATGATACTTTCGGTCCTCAAAGATCTCCTTTTGTAGAAATCAGTCTTGAAGAACTTTTATAGCAAATAAATAGTAGATCAATAATATACTTGTTAAGAAATAATTGAAAACAAATGTTACAGGGGATTAGATGATAACTCAGTCTGCTTTAAAGTCCAAAGATAATTTTAGAAGTGTCTTACATGAAATTGCAAAGTCCATTTTTTCTCACAAGTGTTGGTATACCTATAGCTATGACTTCCTGTATGAAGATAATTTCAAAAGCAAACTAAAATTTTCACATTTAATGAAGACCTTCATGAATCATTTCAAAGTAGCTGAAAACCACTTTTTAAAATAAATTGTTACAGTTTAGAAAATAACAATTTGAACTCAAAGGGATGATTGGGAGCCTTAGTGCTTGGTGAGAAACTCTTCTTTTACAAGGAAGGAAAGATAAATTAAGAAGTTACAGACACTCCTCACATTTACAGTTTGGAATTTGGGGAAAAATGTAGCAAAGCATCAGTTGTTGTTAGCAGCTACCACTAGACATTGAAAAGACAGGAATCAAGACTAAGCATCTTTGATTTTGATTTGTAGGGGAAACCCATATTAATTAAGACTACAAACACAAACAGAAAAGCTGCTGTAACATTCCATGGTTGAGGTATAGCAAATAATCATAAATAATTTGAAGATGCTCCTCAAGACAAATTAGTATCACTGGTCAAACAACTTTGGGTGGCAAGTTTGAGTGTTACAGTTGTCTTAGCTATAAGTCAGTGGTGAAGTGGAAAGCCTTTTATGACCTCAATTATTATCACCCATCATCTTCCTACTCATGTTCATGGAAAAAACCTGTTTAGTACACTTAATTATGTAAGACAGGTAAATAAAACTTGGAGTTACTCTGCTTTGAATATGTTCTGAAATGATATTTCCTCCTTAGGATACAAAATATCTCCCCCAACCACATTTTCATTCTGTTTCCTTTCAATCTCATGGTTCAAGGATTTAGGGCTCTGCTCTGTAAATAGGGCAATCACCAGTCTGTCATAGTGGCAATGGCAGAGAATTCTTTAATTCCAAAAAATGGAAGTCAAGATTTAGATTATGACCTATGATACATGCAGTTTGGAAAAAGACCTTTATAATGAGGAGAAGAGGAATATGCAGAAAAAATATTGACTTTGTAAGATATCACACACTGGGTTATATTCATTGGACTTGCTGATATGAAATACTTGTTTTATTAAAATTAAGGCATTCACAAACCTAGAGTTATGTCTCTCTACATAATCTTTTCATATATGTGCTTCAAGAAAAAAAAATTAATTGTATGTTATAAATCTATAGATCCTCATCTATAAATCTAGACTACAGTATTTCTATGGAAGACGTTTCTATACCTTCTTAAATTGTAAAGTTTATAATAATTCTTTTCATTAATAATTCTTTTCATTTGGTGTAGCAATAGGCATGTCTGATGTAAAATAAAATACATGTTAAAGATCTTTTTATATTACTTTCCCTATTTTTTATTCTTAATGTTAATTGGTGTTCTAATGTAAATTTTGTTATTGATCATTGCTGTCATGTCCCCTATTTTAGATCCCTAATAACTATATATCCAATTTATAAGGCTGATATCAATCCTAGATGACTGTAGAAAAGGCTTAAAAGTACTATGCAAACATAAAAAGTGAATGTTTAAACTAGAAAATATAAAATATAAGTTTAAAATTTAGATGGAGTTTTTCTTAAAATAGAAGTATTTCACAAACATTGAACAAAACTCTTCATTTGGCAGAGTAGATTAAGATGTTCATTTCTGGAACTAGCAGTTCTGCTATGGATGCAAATTACCACAGGTAGATTTTCTGAGCTTTAGCTGATTATTGGCACAAAATAGCTCCCTTTAAGCGAAAAAAAAAAAAAAAAAAAAAAAAAAAAAAAAAAAAAAACACTTTTTTTTTTTAAAAAAAAAAGGAAAAAATGCACCATTTTGTTGATGACAGAAATGCCATGTTTCTTGTTTCATTGTTTTGTTTCCTTATCAAATGTGATAGAAGGTCCTTTGAAGAAAAAAGATATCTTGGTTAAGTTTTCATATGTTACGTATTGGGGCCTTTTGGATGAAACAGAAACATGATAAAAAATTCACACAACTTGAATGAGAAAAGAGGTATGCCATATATTTGTTTAATACCCTGATTGTCATTCTCTTCAAATAGAAAATAAATCTTCAAACACAGCCTAAAGGGATAAATCCCTGTCTAATAATAAGAGTAATAATAAAAATATTCCCATATTTTAAGCTGCTTCCTTTTTTAATAAAAGGCACTGACAAGTATTTCACTACTTATCCTCAGATATTGAAAGACCAGAATTATTTTTTACTTGACATTTATTGTCATACATTCTTTATAATTGTTTAAATCAACAACAAGCAAGATTTGCAATCTTCTTCAGTGGGATAGATCTTTGCAACTATGCAATGTCACAATTAAATCAGTGCAGCATAACTTCAGATTTACATGTAGAATTGTGATCTGGGATGTTCATTTTCAAAGAGTTTTCTGCATATGGGTTACCCAAAAAAATAAAGTGCCATAGTATTCCTACTGATTAGCAGTTTTTGAAAATAACAAAAAGTGACACATTAAGGAAATTAGGGGGTTTTATAATTTCTCCACTTGATCAGTTTTCTGAAGATAATAGATTGTAAAGGCCTGAGCTAAATGTTATGAATGTTAACAAAAGTCTGAGTCAATGCAAAAAGACTTTGTATTTCATTCCCCATATTTTAATACAATATCTACTGGTTGACAAACTGGTTATGAGAATTTAATTTTAACTTTTACCCTTTCAAAAGTTTCTTATACTTCTGATTGAAGTGAAATTGATAACACATCAGTCATGTTGATTTTAAGGCTCTATGAGCCCCTTAAAATTAGAGATTTAAGCATGTGCTAAATAAATCCATGCGGATATGAGTGATACCATTAAAATGCTATGTTCATTATCGAAATGTCATGCTGGACATGGAGACTGTTCAGATAATTGAGTAAGAGACAACTAAGGGATTTTTAATATAATTAATAAGTAGGAGGTTCAGACCCTGTTATGGAAAAATAAAAATTGTTTAAAGATGACTGAATATGTGCTTTTTGCTAAGAGAATTTAAAAAGAACACTGTTCTCCTTTGTCATTGCTGTTTCACCATTTTATTATTTATCTTTTTAAGAAAACAAAAATATATGTTTTCTAAAATTTATTATTAATCTAGGCAAGAAACTTCTGAAGTAATTCATTGGGAATTTTGTTATTAGGCATTTACTGCTCCTCTAATAAAATACTGAGGACTGAGGCATAGTAAGTTTAAAATTCACCAACCATCTACTGTAGTCACTTTTCCGAGTGTCATAGAAATGAACTTTTGAATTGCACTCAGAATATTAATGCTTAAAGGAAAAAAAAAATGTTCTATGTCTTTGCTGTAATGGCAGGCAAGTCCATATTTGAGATTACTTAAATTATCTACAGATTATTTGGGCTTATGTTTTTTATAGAAATACTATCATCTTAGAGAATAGACTTAATGAAAATATCCCAGCTGAGTATTTACAAATAGATGTAGTGACTGGGACTTGGTGGTTCACGAGAGACATCCAGCTCCCATTCAGCAATGTATCTCTTGGTAGTGGATTGGACAGGAATTTGGGCAACTGAAGATCCAAACAGGCAGAACAAAATGAGCAGGTTCTGTCCATGCATCCTTTATTCTTACAGCCACCATGGTCATCAGGAGTGGAGCCATGTCTGCTTACACGCCCTGCCTGCCAGCTGTGCTTGCAGCTGTTCTGAGCAGCCTGCAGCACTCCCAGCGCCTTACACGGCTTCGACAACTTGGCCCAGTCATGGATTTGTTGAAAAGAACACAAAAATAGAATCAAAACTTGCAGTACATTTGGAGTTCTATGAGATTATTTTGAGCAGAAAAGTCACGTGGTAATGGTAGGTATTTTGGCTTGACCAGAAATTGTTTTAAAATGGCAGGTAACGACGTTTCCAGGATAAATTAGGGGTGTTTTTAAAATTATTTTTCTATGTTCAGACTGTTATCAAAGTAAATATATTAAACAGAAACCCATTAAAATTAAAAACGCAAAGCATCAAAAACAATTTCATACATAAGGGTTCTGTCTGTTGGCTGACACTATTCTGACCTTTCCTTTTAAAGCAATAAAATAGCTTTTTCTGCACCTAAAGTAATTTAAAGTCAGCTAACTGAAAAGTGTATGAAGAACGGCTCTGGCAGCCATCATATGCAGCTGCTTGGCTCAAACACAGATTCATTACTGAGTAAGAAAAACTACTTTTATAACTGGAAATTTGACGAACACTAAAATTTAAATGTTGAAATTATGCCATATTTGGTTCAGTGTAGTTAAATTAAAAATAAACATAGTTGGGAATTTGGGTTTGAAAATAGCAGGTCAAAAATATTTAGATTAAAACTATATTTAAATATTATCATAGCAGGGGCTCATAATCATGAAATTTGTTGAATTTAAAATACTTCTTCATCTGAATGAATAATACTATTTGAGTATGGACCATTCATACATAAACACACGCATTGATTCTTTCAATAGCAGCCAACTTCCTCAGTTCTTTGGCTTTTTATGTGTTTTGATGATATGTTTTTAAAAAATTTTGTTCTACTAGTTTTGTGTGTCTTTTTTCTCTAGTATTAATTACTTTAACAACAAATATGTAAAGCAGATATTGTTTATGCTTCTTTATACACTAGTGGGCGTTCTCAGATACTGCTCTAAAAAATACAAACCGGAGTAGAATAACAAAGAATTGAAACATTCACCAAGGTTCAAAACAAAATTATTCAGTGTGAGAGGAATTCATTTTGAGAATCAAGTTCATAAATTAAGGATATCAATAAGCAGCTTATGGGTACAGAGGCACCACACGTCAAAATACAGAGAAAACAGCATATCAATTGATTAAGTATGTCACTGGTTTGTTTTTTTTTTTTAATCTATATAAAAATAATATATTTTTATACTATTCTATAATTTTTTACAATTCACAGCCCCTCAATTCTGTTAATAAATATATGAATTAAATAGCCTCAGTTTCTAGATTATTGAACATACTTTTTTTACTCTTTTAAATGTGCCTTTATTAAGCATGGAAAAATTAAAGCACAGTGTCTTAATGATACATAATAATTTCAAGAATATTAATTTCCTTTTAAAGAAGTCAATTGCTAGTGAAATTTAAAGTTCATACCCAAAATATAAAATCCTTAATGTTACAAACTAGTTAGATTTTATCTCAATTAACTTACTGCTGTAGGGAGACTATTTCTATACTTTATACTGATGTCATGACACATTAGTTCTGGAGGAAAGCAAGCAATAAGTGTTCTCCTACTAAAAGCCACAGGGCTTGGGAGTTTGTTTGCTTGTTGCACTTTGGGATTGGTCATAGTTGTTTTTTGAGATTTTTTTTTTCTTTCCTAATGAGAACAGATGGATTTTCCTTTTAACTGGGAAAATTTTGGGAGATATATATTCTTTTATAGGCAGATCTTAATCAGGTTTTGTATTACACACCCAAAATCACATTTTTACTTCAGATTCTCAGTAAACTGGGCAAAGGGTCTTCATGCAAGAATTCAGAATCTTAGGAGTTAACAGTGAAGAGCTTTATTCTAAGCACCAAGAGAACCAGGTTCTTTTATCAGTTTCATACTCTATCATCTTTGGAAGGAAACAGTTGATTACCTTCTGTTAACATTAAAGCCATAAGCTATAGTGGTATCTTTAAAAAAATATCCAATTTTTTTCTTTTTTTTTTTTTAATTTTGAGGTGGGGCTGTCCTTGTAGGAATATATTCTTATCATGTAAGAATGGTATTTTTGCTGATGCAGTTTTTCTAATCTCAGATTGCCAGACAAGATATCCTTTGGTGAGCTTTTTTTTGACACGAAATTGTGTGGAAAAATGAAAGAGCTGAGGAGCCACTCCATCAGCCCTCCACAGGTCCCCACGGAAGGCAGCCGGCGATGTTGCGGACGCTTTGCAGGCCGTAAACGGAGCACAGCCCTTGACCAAGAGCAGAAAACAACAGAAGTACCGACAGCCAGGCGTTGCCAGGGGCACAGCACAGAGCCCCCAGGTGTTGTCCTGGCTGTCCCCTGGGAGCAGGAGGCCCTTTCCAGCAGCCCTGGGCTCCTGCCAGGGCTCTGCAGACGGGCTGGAGCAAATCTGGCTGGTCTATGTCTGCAGGAAAGCTTCCCAGCTACAGCATGGAGGTACAGGCAGAGGGGAAGAAACTGCACAAAGCCATTTAGCTGATTAGCAATGAGAGCACAGCGGTTTTTGACAGCTAGCATGTGTCTTATCCAGCTAAAACATGTTGTTCTGTAAATCCTCAGACCTAGTTTCTATTATTGTTTTAAAAGAGCTCTTACTGCCTATGGTAGTTGTGGTGCTGGTGGTGACACATTATACGTGACAAATGGTGTGAGGAAGAGTTCAGAAGGCCAGAAACATTGTGTTGTCACAATAACAAAAGGACAATCTTGTGTCTTGAATCAAGAATATCCTCTTTGAGCGGAAACTTATTTTGTGGTACACACAGCTCCAAACTGTCATGTAATTGGCATCATTTACTCTATATTTATGGCATTATGAGTTTACTGTATTTGGGTTTGCTCAAATAATTTTACATATCTTGGAGAAATTGTATTTTATATGAAGATTTAATCTAACCACAGCTGCAGCAATATAAATTACACTTAAGACTATGCTGATTGATTATAATCAGTTGTAATCACGTCTTATAATTACATTGCATTCTGGAAGCAAAAGACTTTTAAGCCTACTCAGCACCCCGCTACATAAAGAAGATTAGCTGTTACTTCTGACAATCTCAACCAACATTGAAATATGCATATAAACACCAAGTTTTATAAATTTATTGCTCAAGAATCAAATGAATTTCTTTTTGTGTCGATAAAGGCAAAATGGAAATAAAAAATCTAAAATTTATTGAAAGCCACACTTTGATAAAATATCCTCATTAAAATATTTATAGTCTATTTAGTTTCAGTATACTAATAAATATAAGGGAAAATCCATTTTCTTGATATCCACCTGATAATTATTTATTGGTATACCACTGTTCAGTCATTAACAGAGTAGTGCAGGGTGCATTGAAGGTATAACATGTAAAAGTGGCATCCAAGTACTGCATATAAATCAGTGTTTCACTAAGACAGTAAATTCAAAAGACTTTATAGGTGTATGTAATATTCCAGTTTCACTCTGGCAGCTTAATTGGTCTCCTTTTTGAAGAAATCAGCTATCTTATTTCACCCAAGCACAAGGCAGCTAAGTACTTGTACTCACACTCCCAGTGCAGAGAGCAGTCAGGAGCCACCTGCTTGCTGGAGATTCAGTTGCTATTTCCTCTAGGACTACTTGGAAAAAAGCAATTCCTCTGTGATAACTGAATTTTGGGCCTAATGGTTCTGGTTGTCTGTAAGTTTCCTGCTCCAGACTCGAAATTTGTGTTGTTCCATAATACTAGTCCTTCCCCCATGTGTACACTTCGACAGGTAGAGGTAGCAAGTTTACTTCAGCCTTCAGGGCTTGTCTGTTGCTGCCTTCCCAGAAATCCTGGGAGCTATTCCATTTTGTAACTGTTAGATGGCAATGGCCAGGCCATGAGCAAAACCATAAACACCGGAGTAGTATTTCACTCATTTTCCAGAATGTTTCATTAGATGCCATTTCATTTCCACTTTGCCATCGATCATTCCATCTAAGTTGTGCTACAGTCCATAGGATTACAGTCAGTAACCTAACCTCTGCTCCTGTTGCCCCTTACAGTAATCTTAGAAGATTAGTAATCTTAGAATCTTTTTAAGAAGGAAAAAAGCAAGGTCATGTGATAAGAATGTAGACAATTTTATCATTTTTTTAACTTTTTTCTTTCAGCAAATATGAGTGTTCATAGCCACCCAATCTTATAGATTGCCCCTGCTACAAAGTGATATATTTTTCTGCGTATTCAAGACACTGTTTTGACAATAACTAGATGTTAATTGTATATAAATGAGCAAACACTAGGGCACTGTAACCTCAGCGTTCTTGAGGTAGGGGATTGTCCCACAAAGTTATATGCTTTCAGCACTAAGCAGACTCTTGATATTTAATGAAGTATCCATGCTAAATAGTTCAGAGAAGATCAGTAAATATATTTTTGCATGGACATTTTATTGGAATATTTCATAATATCTCTCATGTTTTTGCTGGAGAACATTCATTCTAGTTAATTTGGATAGCATAATGTCATAGAAATTGAAAAACATTAACAAAAACAGGATAATGTGGACAAAATTATATTCACTTGGGCAGTATCTGAACTGATAGATGGGTGCCCAACAGGTTCCTCCATTGCCTGGAATGTTGTCCAAGCAGAATTCCCACTGCAGATACTTTCCGGCCTGGTGTGCTGTGTCCTCACATTATCTTCCAGTATAATCTGAACATGGTGGTGATGTATATCTCAAAGGTCTATTTTAATATCAAAAATATGGACCTGAAATCTTAGAAATTCCCTTTTCAATCAATTACCCAAAACCTCAGGAAACTGCAGCCTTATCTCCTTTTTTTTTTTTAATCTTCCCTTATTTCTATCCTTCTTTTACTTAAGAATCATATCTTGGCACCCTTTAGGCAATAAAAATATGGAGTAAAGAGTGTAATTTCTATGCACTTTCATTTTACTAATATGTTCATCTTATGTTATTTAGATATAATTTGAATTGAAGTCTATTTATTCTTTTAAAATTATGACTCCTATTTGCCTTGATCCACATTGTGTGCAATCTAAGTTAAACAGTTCAAGCAGAACCAGCATATCAGCATCTGTAAGTGTCCTATTCTCACACCTATGCAGTACTTAAGTTTCTTTCATTTGTCTGGATACATGTTGTTTATTTCACATATAGTTTTACTTGAGGCATATATTTATAGTTTCAGTGTAATTGTCCTTCTTAGTAAATGTCTCTGCAAAGTTTGCTAATGTGTCTCAGTCTATGATGTGAAACTCTCCTTGACATTATAGAGAATGTCTTAATCTTTAATTTTTTGTAAAGAACATTTGAATATACATTTCATATTTAATCAACTATCTTTGTTATTCAAATTACTTATGCAAATCGGCTGTTTGACAGACTCTGTGATCTAAGTTGCTTAAATTGTACAGCATGTATGTAGTGGGTTAACAGTTTCAGGAGCTGCAAGTACACTGCTCGACATGCTGAGAACAGCAGTAATTACAGTCCCTGGTGCTTTGCTTTCCTAAATCATGGCTGTGCAGAATGCTCTTCAGTTGGATCTGAGGGGGACAAGCCATGATGATGAAAACAAGAGTCAAGAATTAGAAAAGAGTATTTACAGGACACAGCCTAGAAAAGAGAAAATGTATATGAATGAGAAATAATTGAAGGTTATTTGAGAGACCTGGGACCAGCTAGGTTTTCAGAGCCAAAAAAGAGAATTAATCACAGAAGGCCAAATTTTATATTTAGTTTTACCTTTATTTAGGGTTTATATCTGTGCAGCTAAGAGAGATTT
>VZSE01005712.1:2163387-2180385 GCA_013398275.1 Promerops cafer | reverse complement strand
CACATACAATAATTTCAGTGATTGAATGAATAAATAGAACATCTGTACCTGTTCCTTAGCTCTCTTTCTTTTTTTGTATGACCCTATGGGTAAAGATGAATTTTACATCTGGAATTTTGAGCAAATAACCTAGAACAAAGGATTCAAACAGGAAAAAATACAAAATATCACCTTTCCAAAACTCACGACTCCTGAGTCTTGTCTTTTTTTCAAGCTAGCGAGGATGAGACCTAAAAATACACACTATGGAAACACAACCAGAAAAAGCTAAACCTGCAGCCCTCTCTCCAGGCTGTAAGATCTGCATTAGAGCTGGGACATGAGCTGCTGCAGCTGCTGGAGCCACGGGCACAGCCGTGCAGTCCATGAGGGGGATCTGCCTGTGCCTGGCCCTGGCCTTCAGATCCTTTTTCTGTAATATTAGTAAGGGAGGGAGCACGATAGTGGCCAGGTCTGGTAAATCTAGAATTTGTGCTGCTCCCAGGACAGAGCAGCTGCAGCAGCATCCTCAGCCATGCCTGTGATGATGCTCTGCCCCCGGCACCCCCGGAGACCCGGCTGGGGCTGGGGCTGAGCTCTGCCCCCCTGCAGCCCTCCAGGAGCAACGTGCTGGGGACGAGCCCCACAGCTGTGGGAGCAGCAGCAGGGCTGGTGCAGCTGCAGAAAATGTAGCGAGTGTGGCATTAGAGATTAGCTGAAAACCGTGTGGAAAAAATGATCCTGTGGTGTTTGCCAGGCCAGCATTACAGACCATGCCCACTCTGCTGCCTGCCCCCGGCAGTGGGCAGGGTCCATGTTCATACGTATACCAACAGTGCACTGTTCCATTTTTACCTGAAAAGAGTATGCTCATTTCAAATTATTGCATGCAGCGCCAGTCAATCAACATTTTTCATTCTTCAGATCACACTGCGCTGGTTTCAAAGGGGGCTCAGGTCGTCTTTTATTGCAGTGGGAAGAAAAGGATAAAAGAGCTTAGTTGATTTCAGTTAATGAAAGCAAAACCTTGTCTTTGTTTTTGATTTTGAGACTAGTTTTACTGGTGCATATTTTTTATTTTTGGCTTTTTAAGTATTAAAATATAGAGATTTGATTATTAAATACTGCAATAAACAATGGCAACTTTCTCTAAATTTAAAATATAATTATGAGGTAGCGATCAAGGCAAGTGGGCATTCTTGCCTGATAAGAGTGGAAGTACTGCTGACCAGATATATGCCAACCTGCTTTAGCTTTCTTGGTAGCTAACCTCCAGGTAGTGCATTCATCTGCAGCTACTATTACAACTGCTAGATTTATTTCAGTGCAGACATCATTGTTAGAGATGGTATTATAAATTCTTTATCTTTGTGTGAAATGCAAAGTCTTTGAAGATACTCATAATCCAGTTATTTGGGGACTATCCACAGCAAATTGCGCCAATTTAAGTTTGTTTTAATCAATATATTGTCAGTTCTTCATGGAGAATTGTACAGCTATAGCAGGCACAGGTGTTCGGGTTGAGGTTTCTAAAAGAAAGAAGTGCATTTATATCTATGTCTGTTTAGTGCCACCGAGCAGAGTGCAGATAAACACGGTGCACTAAAAGAACACTTGGATCCACATCAGTGGAAAACTACAGGCACAGTGATGGATTTTTCCCCTGAACCATGCAACAGTGATGGGGGTTTCAGATACCAATCACCCAGTTGCATCTTCATACATGTACCAGAACAACCATACTTGTGACTGGTTCCACTAACTTCACTTGATGAAAGCATAGCTACTTATTTGCATGTCCACATTATTTTCAGGGTCAGATACTTATTTCTAGTATTTCTAGAAATGTATTCATGTGTAACGGTTTGGTGCTTAGAAGAATATGCAAAGAAAATAATTGGTCACTTTTAAAACACTGTTAAGTCTGAGTAATTTATTACTGTGGGGTGAATTCTATTTTAAACACTTCACTCTATTTATTAATCACTCGTCTTCAAAAGTAGGTAAAACAGTTAAGAACAGTATTAATTAAAGATAATTAGCCTTTCCACTACCATTACTCTTCCAAAAGAATCTATTCAAATATTGCAATACTTTTTCCATTTTAGTGAGAAAATACTGAGAAATCTGCCTATTTAATTTCCACTCCTTTGGCTTAATGCAATCTATTCTGGTGAGCTGCAAATCTTTTTTTAATATGCGAAATCCATTTTAAGTGTCCAAAATGGAATATCTTTCAGAAATCCTTGAAAGCATTTAGCTTTCAGAGGGTTTTCTTTGGCCAGTTATTGATGAACCTGTGAAAACTCTCTCCTGAATTCACATGGGCCATTCAGTATCTGCAGCCTTTGACTGCAGCCCATTGTCACTTGTCCAGCACAATGTGGCTGGTGGGCAGGTGCTTTGCTGCTTGTCCTTCACCTCCTGGTTTGAATAACAAAGAAGCCTTCCAGGCTGTTTAGCAAATCTGTTAGATGTCAGAGTCCCACATCTTCTGGTCATGGGCATCTGCATGATTCACAGGACTGAATGATAACTGTAGAAGAGAAATACAATCAGCAACTGAAGGACCCCTCACAAAAGCCATTTCTTCATGGCTTTGTCAGATCTGAAAGAATTCCTTTGTTCTTCCCTCATCCTGACCTGCCCCTCTTATTCAGTAATGTGCAACTTCAGGACCCACAATACACATAGCGTGTTTGGCAGACAAGGAAAACTAAAACGTAAGTTTAAAAAAGGAAAAATTATGCAAAACAATGTGGAATATAGGTATGTAAGGGACTGTTTACTTCTAAGTAGGCTGAAACACTGGGAGCAGTGAGAAGACAAGGTATTTCCTACAGTGTAGGAAATAATGCTGGATGCATGACATGGTGTAGGTGGAAAATGATCAATAAATTTCAGGCAGTAGGAGAACTGAGAAAAACAAATTTCAAGAATAATAATAACAGTAATTTCAGTCTATGGCATCACTGAATTCATCTCAGGCTTAGGGGGCAAAGCCTCAGATGTTCGAAGTTATCACTGCAGTGCTGGTATCAAAAGAGCCATGACAATTTATGCAAGCTGAAGATCTACCCCTCAGCAGCTCAAAAGCAGCTTCTGTGCACTGCTGAGCCAGTACACCAGCAAGCTGTTCCTGGCTCTCATTGCCACAGTATCTGTGCTCACCAGCCTCGTTTACCAAGTAAATAAACAAACAGTGTTCCTCCAAAGAGATTCTGCAATTGAAGAGCTTTAAAAAAAAACCAAACCAAACATGAAGATCAATGAAATTAATAAAAGGAGTCTGCTTAGGGCAAAAACATGCTGAAATTGGAGGAGGTTTTTTTTAAAGGAGCTAAGAGATAATATGCACAGAAAATGGTGGGTACGTTATCATCATGAAAAAATATTGATTTGTGTGCCTACCAGCTAAGCTAAACAGTTGGTGGGTTACAAAAAGTATGCAAGGGGAAAAAAAAGAAAAACAGTTCCTTCTTCTCATTTGATAGAAGGCATAAGCTGAGAAAGTTCAGAGCTCGACTGCCTCTTCTGTGATTCTGAAATGTGTCAAATAATGCTTGAAATGGATCAAGAGTATTCCCTTTAGTTCTATGCAAAAAAATGTCCTGGTCTCAGCTGCAGCAGTTGATGTAGTGCATTGACAAAGGCTTGTCCTGAAAGACAGATCATTAGATAGTGTGCTGGTGTACTCCAGCATTTGTATTAGAACTGAACTGCTTTTTTAAGAAAAAGAAATTATTTATACTGCAGTGATCCAAGAGCTGCAAAATGTCCTTCTTTAGCTCTTGACAGAAACTTGGATTCAGTATCAAAAGGTAATTTGTATGTTTACCTACCATGCCTTATGCTGTACATTATATTTCTCTAAAAAATACTTATCTGCTGCAGGTATATCTATTTTATCAGATACTAGATGACTGTGTATAGGCCTGATCTACTCTATTATTGTATCTTTCTATCTTCAAAAAAATAAAATTTTCCTGAAAAAATAAATCCATTGAAATGACTGTCACAATTTTTTCTTCCCTTCTTTTTCATTCACACATGGATTTTCCATTCAAATATACAGGCTGAATATTTCTTTCACGAAAATAAAAGACTACAGTTTTTCTGAGATTAAATATGCATTTTTTATTTCCAAAATTATATTTCTTAGACTACAGTCTCAACACCAACAATAATTAGGTTCCACAGAGATGGGAAAAACTGAAAAATAGCATATAAACCCTGCTACGTACTTTGAAGCACTGAAGTGCTTTGAAGCACTTTGAACAGTCCACTATTTTGGAGTGTTTCTTCAAATTACAAAATAAAGTCATAAGCCTCACTCGAGTTTGACAAGAAACAATGTTGAATTATCCCTATTGATACTTATTGTATGTAAATCTAGTGATAAAACATCTCTTTAAAGCTATAAATATATTAGACTTTTTTTCCCCTACCCTCTGTAATATCTCCTCTGATGGTATTACATCAACAAGCTTCAGGAAACTCTAATTTGTGGCGCTCAATATTTCCACAGCAGCCATTGCATTAGAACCTGGGGGGACATAATCTGAACACTGGGCTCTGCAGCAGTACTGAGGTCCAAGAAAAGTCATCTTAAATGTGAAAAAGTACAGAGCAAGGCTCCAAGAATGATCAGTGGACTGGGGAGCCTGTTTTGCAAGATTTTAGAGTCAGAATGGTTTAACTGAGCAAAACAACTGAAGTCTGCAAGCACATATGATTGCTGTCTAAAAAAACACCTTGTAGGAGTAAATATTGAGCAGTGATACTGTAAGCTAAAGGACAGTGCTGTCACTAGGAAAAAAATGGACTAGGACTGTAAATGTATTTAACTGGAAATGAGAGAGTTCTAAACTATTAGAATAACGTGTTTCTGGGACTGCCTTCCAAAAGAAGGAGCACAGAAGCTAGAACTCAGGAATGAGTTGCCTCAATTGTTTTGGACATAATAGTATCCTTTAAGTACTTCCAAATGTCAATATCAGTACTTGCACTTAGGTGTTTAAATGGAGAATTTACAATTAATGAAAGTGACACAGAAATATCATTTTCAGGAAGTTATTAATCTTGTCAAGGAATCCTGTAAAAACGACAGGGTTCTCAAAACTCAAAACTGCAGTATGGGCCATATGAAGATGTACTCTGCATCTTCCTGCCTGCTGTATTACAGCATTTGAGCAACCTGGTCTAGAGAGGTTTCCCTGTCCAAGGCAGAGGACTGGAACTGGGTGATCTTTAAGGTCAATTTGAACCCAAACCATTCTATGATTCTATGATTTTTGACAGACCCAACAGCTTGTTTTCACATTTATAACTGCTTGAAGAGTTTTTGAAAATGCTGACCCCTTCATCATTTTAGACTCCAGTGGACAGTGGCAAGGTGTGCTTGTTTTCTTCATCCTTTCATACCCTTTGAAATTGTATGGAAGTCCTAAACTAGCATTACCTATTTTAAAAGGAGGCTCAATAAAGCAGCTCAGGATGAGGACGGTGATGTAAATGTATTACTATGATTAGCAGTATTGAATTACTACATCTGTTTTTTGACATTATTTTATTTCCATTATTATTTCTAAACAGCCTTCAGAAACTATCAACAAAAATATATATTCTTGCATCAACTCTTCAGAACAGAAATGTGTCTGCACCTGGGCCTTTCTTCTATTGAATATTTATTAATAAAATACAAATTTTTGGGACATAATTATCAGCTTCAGCTGGCTGAGAAAATTCCCTAGAAATCAGTATTTAGAACTTTCTTTTTTTAATTTGTTGCTGAAGGCAGTCAACCATCACCCGTGTGCTTTTCCATTCCTTAGTGCTCAGTCTATGTGTAAATATACTCCATTTTCCCTCCTAAAGCCAGCTTCACTTTAAAGGAGTTAGAACTTTACAGATTTCTTTTATCTTTTCCAATTGATTAGAGAGGACTATGTCCCTTCAGGAATACAAGGGTGCATTTTAATTTTATGCACACCTTTAGGCATCAGTCATCGGCATCTCTTCTGTGAGACTCTCAGATTTATAAAGAAACAGAAAATAGTTGCAGGTGAGCTGTACATTTCAAAGTGCAATTCCAATAGAGTCTGTCCTTTGGGCAGGCAGCTATATGCTAGATATTGCCTTTTAAATCCTGACTAGACAGAGAACTTAAATATTACACTTGCTTAATCCTTTCCTTATTTAGTAAAGATTTTAAGCACATCCTTTGCTCAATAAAGGCTCAGGCTTTGATAGAAATTCATCAGAAAACAGATCATAAATGAAAATACATTAAAATATAGTAACTTGAAAGAATTAGAGCATTGCATTTGAAAGACATCCATTCAGATAGCATTAATGCAAGAAATATAAACTAAGAATTTTGCAGAGGTTTTCAAAGATATCATCTCTGGAGTTTTAAAAAGTTCCATAATTCGGGGCCTATATTCTCTTATCCCCAGCTGTAAATAAACTTTAATAAAAAGTAAGTGTCAATAATCTGAAACCCATTTTTTAACCTGTCTCCTACACTACCCTGACATCTACAGTAATGATCTTCCTCAGATGGAGCACAGCTGATCAGGGTCATTCACTGATAAACGTATTTCAGAGGATTTTTCCCCCTCTATCTCAGTTTGAAATTCTTATCCTATAATGGTGTGTCCTTGCAGAAAATGTTTCTGAGTCCCAACTTTTTATTTCTTTGTGTCTGGTTCTATGGTTAATGGAAACTTTCATTTACACATCTACAGCTGCACAGGGATTAGTGGAAAAATTAGGATTTATTTAAGATGGAAAAGACTTCAAAGATCACTTCATAAAGAATTTTGGACTGTTTTGAAACAAAGTTTGCCTCAAAGTTGTTTTTACCCAGTTTCATTGTAGCATCAGAAAAAATGTTGTACCATCACTGCCATATTTTCACAAGGAAATGAGACATCTGTGATCATGCTGTAAATACATCTTCCTCTCATTCCCTCTATAAGTGAATTTTGTGTTTAACTGGTTGCTTTTTCTTTCAGTAAGACTTTATAAAGATGAAAAAAAATAGAAGACTGACATTGCTGCTTTAAGTTGATTTTGAAGACTAACAATCTGTACAAGAGGGACAAGAGAATGATGTCACACTGTGAAAGTTCCCAGTGGAATCTGGATGATCTCAGAAGGTGTTCTGTTAAGAAATAGTGAAAGTTTCTAATTTCTACAGTTCTCAAGTGTTTTCATAATTACTTAGAAATCCCAAGAAGCTTGCAAATCCAAAACTTGCAAGATTCCTTTTCCTTTATTTCTTCACAAATGATGTTTAAGATAGAAATGGAGAATAAAAATTCATGATCTGGCAATACTTGGCTAGCTCTGTCCAGAAACCAGACATAGTTGTAAGATCTGAAAGGTTTTGTCTGCATCCATGTTCTCTTCTAGGCCATGTTTGCTCAGTCACCTGCCTGTTGTGCAGTCCCTCTCCTCAGCTCTTCACCCAACTCTGGGCATAGGCAGTGTCATTGTTAGAGTGCCACAAGCTGAAACAGATTTCCTGTTTCCACTTGCTTTATTTACTCAGCATTACTGGTTGTTTTGTTTTGTTTTTTTTTTTTTTCCCTTTGCCTTCAAAAGCTCTGGTTTTCCAGTTGGAATACACTTCTCTCAAATATAGTTTGAATTTTTTGTTTTCATGGCAAGGACTTTGATTTTTCAAAGTTGCAGTGATCCTGTAGAAAGGCATGGTCCACCTTTCTAAAGTGTTGTGGTGTAACAAGAGCAGCTCTGAATGTTGCTGTTTCCCATAAGACTATCAGCAAGACAGGAGTTGTCACAGACAACATCTTGGATTTCCTGCAACTGCATTTTAAAGCTTTTAGAGTTTCATTTTCTCTTTAAAATGCTTCTTTGAACATTACCTATGCCCAGAGGAACAGTTTAAAAATGAAAAACAGGGTTTTAGAGCTTCAATTGCAGCCACAGGGGATTGTGTATTCTTCCATTCTTGCTTTGCTCTAGTATTATGCCTCTATTAGCTCAAAATATAAAGACCTGATAATGTAGGCCCCTTTGGAATACCTAAGATTAATAATGAGAGCTTCATCTTGGAGGACCTGCAGTATTATTTATTTGACATCATACTACATCAGTTGTATAAAATTTCTCTACAAAAAAAAATCCTAATGGAAAGTATTAATATTGGTTTTATTGGATTTAGAAAATAAAAAAGAGTCAAATAAAGTTTTTAGCTGTTTCCTTGTAATCAGGGATGCATGTTATTAATCATCCGTTTCTTAGTTAAATCTTATCCGGTTTTCACTTCTGTCTCTTGTGAGTTTTACAGAAGATGAAAGAGGCCCCCAGCAACTATTTCCAGATCAGTCCCTTGTCAAATAATTCAGGTTACATGGACTTTATCACTGCATATGCAGTGAAAAAAATAAGAAATCTAGTCTGTTTAATAACTTTTCTCCATATGTCAGACACATTGACATACATTATAACAATACTACTCGTGTTAGTGGTGGATAATGCTCTACCATAACAGTGCTTAAAACACACTGCTCTGCTTGTGCAATGTATGTTGGAAGCATGCCAGCCTACATGAAAGGTGTACATGAGATGAATTCACACCCCTTATTACAGACAGATAATGGGCAGTTAAAAGACAGTTAGTGCATCAAAGAGAATTCTAATATACCAATCTATATATTGAAAACCACATTTTCTGAAAAAATTTGTAAACTTATTTCAAGATCTGGAGAATGCCTATTAAGCACAGAAAATATTGTGGTCTTACAGTACAAATATCAATGCTCAAATACTCAACAGAATCTGGTGCAGAATTTTATTCAGATTTTTGAAATAGGCCTGTCACACTCTGTTTTTCAACAAAAATACATTCACTGCTTCTGTTACATACATTTTTCTGCACTGGATATTTCATTCATTGTCCAAAGTAGTCTCTGATTCTCAAGGTCTCAAGGGGAAAAAAAAAAAAGCTAATTTAGGATACCCCTAAAGCTCAAGTATTTGTTTGTAGAAATAGAGACTTGTCATTGTTGATGCATAATAACCTTGCTAGTAATTACAGCTGACTGTGCCAGTGGCTCAGAGTCAGGGAGAATATCTGTAATAGTAGCTTCTAGAAAGTCTCTGACCTCAGATCTACCCATTTGATATGTTATTTTCCTTTAGATTAAAAGATAGAGAAGACAGCTCCAATTCAGACATGTTCAAAAGCTTTCTTTGTCTTTATCTTTGTCCTGGACAATCCATAGGGGATCACTTTGAAGAAGCGAGTGCTCAGTTGGAACATGTGTGTCATATACATTATGATGTTAAAGAAGGACTTGGGGATCACAGATTCATTTTCTCTAAAGCCAGAAGAACCCCTGTGATCACATAATCTGACCCCTTGTTTAAAGGAAAACATAGCATTTCCCTGAACTATTTCCCATTTGAACCATGGGTTATCTTTAGGAAAAAAATCTAATATCTATTTAAAGATTTATATAATGAAGTTCTCCACCACAATGTTTTTCTAGTTGTTAATTATCTGTGCTATTAGAAATGTGTCTGTTGTATCTAGACCGAATATCTAGCTCAAGCTTCCAAAATCTGGATCTTTCCTCAGATCTAGTGTCTTCAATTGCCAACATTTTTTTTTCTTCTGTAATATTTATAAATTGTGGCCATTCTGAGATACACAGCTTAATAGACTCAGTTCTTTGAAAATCGGTAATGTCTGTTTCCCAGTGCTGGAATAATTTCATAGTTTAATTTAAGATGCAAATGAACTCTGGGTGTCTTTTGGCCTGATCTCACAGCTCAGAGTAGAGATAATCTGTATCAGGTTGCCCCAGATGAGTTCTGAAGATCTCAAGGGATAGAAATTCCACAATCAATGAACTCCTATTTCAGATTTTGGCAGCCCATTTCTGAATTTTTTTCCCTAGTATCTTCTCAACATTTCTCATTTTGCAGTGCGTGCCCATCCTTCTCCTGCTTCTCATCCTAATATTGTGCACTTCTGAGAAGAATCTGGCTCCATCTTCTCCATGGCCTTCTACGTAGCTGAAGAGAGTAATAAGATCCTCTTTTAACCATCTCAGTTAGGGAATTGTCTCTCAAACTTTCTTCCCCACAATATGTGCTCCATCTTTGTGCCACTCTGCTGGAGTTGGACACGATACTTGAGACAAATCTTACAAAAAATCTGTTTCCCTTCACCTGCTAGCAACAAAATTTTGCTAATGTGGTGGGATTTCTTTGCCACAAGAACAAATTACAGATTCATGTACATCCTGTTGTCTACTGGGATCTTCCATGTCCTTTTTTCCAATGCTGCTTTCTATCCAGTTGTTATCCAGCATGTATTGTTGCATGACTTGTGCTATTCCTGGTGCAGGACTTTGCATTTACCTTTGAGAGGCTTTTGTCAGGCCATGTCTTCAGTCTGTTGAGCCTTTCCCTCCAGGGTATTGCCAGCTCTTCACACTTTGTGCTTGCTGAGGGCACATTTTTTCTCATCTTTATTAAGGGCATTAAACAGTATCTATCTCAGCTATTCATCTCAGTAAAACAGCATTTACATGTGTTTTTGCTGTACTATTTGCAAACTGTATCACCCTTCTTTAATGGAGGATGCTGACAATAAAATGAAAAGTGTTACTGAAGAGGTAACACCAGTGCAAAATAACTGCCTACGCTGACCACGTATCTCGCTTACATATGTACTGCATTTGCCTTTTGTTATGTGAAATCAAGTAAATCTGCTTATCTCTCATAATGCCACTCCTTTTTCATTGTCACTACTTCTTGAATAGTTACTCTTTCTATAAAATATCCTTCTTTGTTAACGTGTGCCATTATTAAAAGGTACATTATCTTTTACACTCCATTTCAAAAACAAAGATAATTATGTGGCAAGAACAACCACTCTTTTTCATTATTTAAAATGTTTCTCTGCCTTTGGATCATTTGTAAAAGTTTTTATATCTTTTTTCTATTTCATTGATCAAGTGTTTTAATAGCATTGCTAAGGATCTTACTAGAAGTATTTGATGATGCTTGTAGTCTCACAGACACATTTAAATGTGTTTGTTCTGCACCTCCTAATCAAAGTGACAGATAGAACCAAGGCTTATAAATGACCCCATGCATTACATCATCACTTCCTTATTTCAAACATTTCTCATTTCATCAGAGACTTGTGCCTTTCTTCACTCTCAAGAGTGTATCTTAGAAGATACTTTCCAACTATATTACTAATTGGCCTCCCAAGAAAAGGAAGTTATCAATTAGATTAGGAAAATAAAATTAGCCATTTTACAGATACATACAGTCAGTAACTTTCCTAACATGGAGAGAACACACAGCAACTAAGCATTTGTGACATGGGAAGTACCACCTTTTTCCTTCTGATTCTCTCACTGAACACATTTTTCACCTTCACTGTGTTATTATGAATAAACTGTCAAGTGATGACAACGCAGGGAAAAGCTCAGCATAGTTTCTAATGAACTATCAGAGTTCTGTGAGAATGTAATTGTGGTTATCAGTGTGCATTCTCCTACATTCTCTTGGATGTTCTTTTTGAAAGTGAGGATTTGATCTCTATGAAGGATTTTGTATGGATGCAGCAAAACATTAGGACAGATTCATGCTGAAATAAAAAATCCCTTTTTGTGACCAGGATGTTACAAAATGTTATGCTAAATATTTGGTCACTCTGATTTAGCAACAGAAATGAAATGCAGCTGATAATGCAGAGCACATTTCACACGATAGGAATAGTGTCCTTTGCAGAACATTTCTGAAGGCAGGCCTGTGTTTTTACTATTAAAGGGGGCTCTTTAAATACCCAGAGTCATATGCAGTGTTCAGCAAATGTCAAACTAGCAAGCAGCATGTGGCTATTTACCAAGTACTGCTTATGCTGATTTCCAGTGTGCTTCATATCATGCTTTTATGCTTTAGCAGAAAGTGTGCTAGGTGCCATCATGAATGATTTCTTTACTTCATCATAACAAATACCTGTCTAACCATATAAAGTCTTTCCTCCTGGAGGTACATCATCCTGTTCTTATGAAAAAAACTCCTAAATTTCAGCAATATGAATCATAGAATGACTCTAAAAGCTCAGAAAAGTTTTCCAAATACTGCCCATTTCAATGGCATACAGCATATATATGAAACATTAAGAATAACCTAAGAATAGTAGAACTAGCAATCAGGAGTAAAGTGTTATGTAGCTCTTTCTTTATTGACATTTGTTCTGCACTAGCTGCATCTTCTGTGGCTTTCTCAAACAACAATACAATTTGTTCACTGAGGCGTGTTTAACTCCATGAGGAGCACTCTGAGAAACTACAAATATAGGTGTTTGTGTAATGTTTTGGTGATTAAAAACCCCCTCTTTTTCTTGATGTGCAAAATCATATAAAATTATTTTGTATGTGAGGTGTTCTAAAATAATTTTAATTGGACAATTATTTTACAGATTCAGAGTGTATTGCCATATTTCAGTTTCATAATTAACTTGGATATGGAAGTCCATATGGCAGATGAGCAATATTAAATAAAAATAGCTGGTTTGACAGAGAGAAAAGTGATGTTATTGTGAAGAGATTTGTGCATTACATAATTCATGATTTTTATAGAAGACTTAGGGTTATGCCTAGAAACTGTTTTTTGTTTAGATTCTAACCAAGGTATGGCACTGTTGCAGTAATGAATAATGCAGATAACATGGTGCCCTCAGTGAACTATACAGCAGAAAAAGCAGCTGACTATCAGAAATAGCTCATTAGGAAAAAAAAAAAGATAAATGTGAGCAAAGCACATTACCTTGATGAAGAAACAGAAAAGACAGGTTCTACTTCACAACTAATTTGTAAAAACAAGCCTGAAAAATTTCTGGTTCCTAAAGCCTTTAGGCAAACTCAGAACTAATTAAATAAAAAATGATCTCTGTTCCATACTTTTCAGATGAAATGGTAAGATATTTCATCATGAAAGTTTATGTAATGCAAATGTGGGCCATCAGCAGTATGGGACTTCTAAAAATGAAACCATGGATGAGAAAGACACAATGAGTCTGACTCATTATAGCATCGCTGTTTGCAACTCTAGGATGTAGTTAAGATGGTGTCAGCACTTTTATTATATAACCTATTTTCAGTTGTTTATTACTTAGTTATAAAGATTTACTTCAGGCTAAATCTGGGTGCACAAGGTTTCAGATATTGTGGTTTTTTTGTTTTTTGGTGCCTTTTTAAATAAGATCTAAATAAATTTTAAACTTTGACTAATGTATTTACAATTGGAGAAATCTCTTTTCTGTGAAAGGTGCTGAATTTACACACTTCTTTTACAGAATTTACAAAGTTCATTTAATTTCCAGAGCACTTAAAGCATTATTGGAAAACCCATTCTGCATCATTAAATTTTTCAGCTTGTATATTTCCAAATATTTTAAAATCAATCATCAAACCCATTTAAGCCCTGTCAAAAAGGAGACATGTGATGGCAGAAATTAATATACAAATAATGGAACCAAAAGCCTTGCTCCAAAAGTATAGTGTAGCATAGAGTTATAACTTAAAAAAAAGTAGCAAATTCACTGGATAGACTCACACCTAAAATATATTGTGTTATAACTACTTTTGTGTCTGTTTCCTTATCTTCTGTATCTGGTACTCCACAGTCTTAATTTTTCTGTATGTCTACAAAGGATGAAAATCCATAAAACATTCCATCAGTTCATCATCTGAGTAAACCACAAAAAGGCCGAAAAAATGTAATTCAGAAATAGCAGATTGTCTTCCATCTAGTCCAACCAGAGGGAAAACCTTCACTTGTGCTGGAGGCAGGTGTGTGGTGTTTTCAGAGGTGGCCTTTAGCCACTGCCAGGCCCTTTTCCTTTAGCAGTGCCACCGCCCGCGAGAGGCTCCCCGGGGCTGCTGTGTGGGGTGAAGAAGGCGAAGGCACAGCGTACCACTGCCAGGAAAGCAGCAGTACCATGCTGAAAATGGGGTGATGTGCCAGTCCTGGCATATTCATCAGATGGTGCTGACTTAGCTTCTGGCACACTCTGCCTGCACCCTGAAGAGAAGCCGTGCACAGATAACTTCTGGGGACCGCGCGAAACGCTCGTACTAATTTAAAAGTGGCGTCCCAGGCATGCTCCTGTAAAGACTAAAGGCTGTCCTGCCAATTCTACCATCATCATCTGAGTGTGTATCATCTGAAACTGATGGACAGATATTTATCTTATGCTTGGTTTCCACTTAGCTCTGCAAAAAATTGATTTAAAGGTTGATTCATAATCTGCACAGAACAGAAATGATAGCCATTATATATGCAGTAATAGGTCACATATGCAGCCTTCAGCACTACAATCAGTTTTGCTTGGTGAATGAATGACGAGTAAGATATCACATCCTTCTCAAAAAAACTATATTTAGGTCACTGACTTATCTGATATAGCATTAGTTAATGTGTGGCTTTGAAATCTTTTTTTAAGAAAGAGAACAGAGAAATCACTGGGATTTTGTATTGGTTAAAGGTAGTCTTAACTTTAGATTTTGCCCCCAATTAATATATAATATTAATATAGACATTTCAAAATAAGCTACTATCTCTCCCCATATATACACGTACAGTGATTAACTGGTCAGTTCAGATATGACCCAATTCATACATATTGTAAGTCAGAACTAAAGGAAATGCAGTGGAATACTCTATTGCTGTTTCAAGGCAAGTTCATTAGCTTCACTTTCATTTATAAATCCTCAGGTAGTCTTTTTTCCTTCCCTTTTCTTATGACTGCAAAAAGGAAAAAAACAAACAAAATCTCACACCAAAAAAGTTATTGGCAGGATCCACATTCTTGTGATTCACTCTCCTTCTTTAGCTGACTAAGTGAGTAGTTTGGTCATCTGATTGGAAGACTGAAGATTTCCAGGTATGTTACTTTCAGTCGCTCCCTATATTGAGGAGTAATTTCATAGTTGGTTTATTTTCTTTTCTAGGCATAGATGTTGCTTTCCCTTAATTTTCGTGTAGTTACTTTCCCTTCTTTCTCCCTTTTCCCAGATTTATTCTGTTCCTGCACAATTGCACTTCAGCATTTTCTCTTTCTTAGCTTCTGAACTACAAGTCTATAGTCTTGAAAGCAGTTAATGTGTTTGAGTGGAGAGATGACTATGTGTATTATCTATTTCTTGAAATAGGACTGCTCCTCTTGAGACTGGGACTAAGAGGCACTGCATGAAAGAACAGTTTCTTATGCAGACGTCAGTGCACACACTTCCACTGTCAGCTCTCAGTGCTCCGACAGGACCCCAAAGACTTGAGGGTCTCTTTTCTGGCTCTTCCTATTACTAAATCTGCTGTCAGATGGAGGGATGCAGGAAGCAGAGGAATTCTGAAGGAAAGGCTGTTGTCTCGTTCAAGCAGAGAGGATCTCCATGTATCATTTTCATATGACATATATCATATAGCATTCTTCTAATCATCTTCAATCTTCTCTTTGGAGAAGCAATATTCCATCTCCTTTTCAGAAAAAGATAAAGGCTTTTGGAAACTCCTTTATGTCATTAGGATCTAAATAGGCTATCTTTTTTATTTACACAATGACCAACATACTGAGGGTCATCCCACCAAAGATATAATTTTATTAATTTTTTACTTCTGCAACATTTTAACTGAATGTTTATTTCATTATTTTTATTTTAGTTATAATTAAAACCTATCTGTTAGCCTGCAGTCTACACATTTAGCAAAGAAATTCAACTGTACATAGAACAATGTATTAACAGGTTAAAAATGGAATTTTCCTGAAGGACAACCAGCCCTTCTTACAATAGTTTGATGCTGCTGTAATAACAGGGAGTTCACAGAATTAGATGACTAAGAATTCTGAGAGTCATTTTGCAAAAGAAGACACATAATTGGAATTTAAGCCCAAGACTTTGATGTCTGTATCTTGGCTGTATCTTCCCTGTGCTGCATCTTTGAATTTTCTAGCTTTTGTCACTGTAATACTTTGGATCACAAGGTAATACAGAAGGTTTCTTCTTTTTGTTGTTGTTATTTTTTGTTCATACTATGCAATTGACCCATTTACATGTAATTTACTCAGGAAAACTTGAGGTGCCTTTTTTTCTGCATTACAAATATGTCTGACTTGCAAGTCATTAAATATTTCCCTTAGCAGATATACCCTTAAAGGGTGGGCAAATTCCAGGGAAGGTTGAGCAAAAAGCCTCTTATTCATCATATTTAAAAACTTTGTAAAAGGAGTTGAAAGAAGATTAGTAGATGTTATTAATCAATATATTATGTGACATTGAAAATGTTATAAAATTCTTGAAAGATCCAAACATTAGGACAGTGTAAGGACAAATTTATACATATAGAACCAAGCCTGAAATACCCCTTTTTCTCTCATTCTGGATACTCCCTTATACCCATAGTTTGTATGCTTTTTAAAGCTTGTAAGAAAACTGAGATATACTTTTGGCTAATTCTGAATTCTAAAGAAGCACTCCTGTCTATGTTATTTTCCTATTCTCATTAACTTTCCAAACTGTACAGTAAGTACAAAAGTGCTCTCTAATGTACCTACATAAACGAAAACATATCTCATATGGATGTTAGAAGAAATGCAACCAGAAATAAGTGATCATCCCTCTGTACTTGGCCCCAAATCCTGTGTTCATTTTGGGGCCACTCGCTACAAGAAAAACTCTGAGGTGCTGGAGCATGTCCAGAGAGGAGAAATGGAGCTGGGAAATGTCTGGAGCACAAGTCCTGTGAGGAGCATCTGAGGAGCTGGGGGTGTTCAGCCTGGAGAAGAGGGGGCTCAGGGGGGACCTTATCACTCCCCAAGGCTGCCTGAAAGGAGGCTGCAGCCAGGTGGGGGTGGGCTGTTCTCTCCAGTAACAAGGGATAGGAAAGAGGAAATGGCAACAAGTTGTACCTGGAGGGGTTCTGATTGGATATTAGGTAAAGTTTCTTCACCAAAAGGGTTGT